>VYZQ01054987.1:195293-211061 GCA_013400655.1 Mystacornis crossleyi
TTCCTGTTTGGGATTTGCAGAATATTTTTCAGGAGCAGTAACAATTTCCTCTGAAACCACCTCCAGGAAATGGTCAGAGTGGCACATCTTACATGATTTCCGTAGATTGGTCAGTGTAAAGATGGAGAAATCAAGTAAGTTATTACTTGGCCTCTGGTAAGTCCTGTGTAGCATTTCTCAGAAACTAGAGAAATATTATCTGGCACTTCTCTAACTCTATTTTTAGCAAAGAGGCTCTTTCTTCATCCTCATTAGATTCTTAATTCCAAGCAAGAAACTCTGTCTTCTCGGAGAAAGGGAGGAAAAAGAAGAGTTGCAGGGATATGGTTGGGATATTAGAAAGCACAGCACCTCAGCTGAACAGTGATGACTTATCATAGATCCTGAGCTGTATTTTCAAGGTACATAACTCTGCGTGTGAAGGGAAACAGGGTGCCAGTGCAGAGGGCACTGACAAGCCAATGCACTCATTAGAATTCAAAGCACTGCTGTCTGTCTTCTGTCCCCTAGAGAGCAGGTCACAGATGGCTTGTAAAATGTACCTCAGCCTTTGGAATATGAATTTAGAGCTGCCAGCTGATGCCCTGCTTCCTGCTGTTGGTTGCAGAGTCTGGTTGGTGGAGATCAGAAAATATTACAACGTCAAATTGCCTGATATACCTCCACCTCATGCTTGCTCTTCAAAAAATACCCTCAAAAGCTCTGATGTAAAAGTATCATCACATATTCCCTGGGTAAATCATTGCAGTTAGCGAGTGTAGGTAAGAGATCAACTTGAAGGGTTCTGTTTTCCCTGTCAGAAACACTGTTTTAATTGTATCTCCTGTGGCCAAGCATCACCTCGAATACTGGCTTTAAACAAACATGTCAATTGAAGGTTTTAAACTAATGCTCATAGGTCTATTTTGGCTCACTCCCTGGCATTTCAATGTAGGGTTTGCTCTGATAATGTTTCTAAGTTTTGTTCTAAATCCATGAGAGCTTGAAAAGTTCAGAAATGCATCAGCTAGCTCTAGAAATCAGGAGAGCCCTGGAACCAGGAGATCGGCAGCTTAAATTCACATCACTGCCTATGGATGAAATACTCCATCATCTTTTAGAAAAATATGGCTTGTAAAATTGGACACAAATTTAGTCTCCCTCGTAACAGGAAGAAGAAACTGGCTTGAAAGAGAAAGAAATGGGGTGGTGAGATGATGACAAGGAAAACCGAGCTCTTTCCACATGACGTGGCAGTGGGCTAAGGGAAAGGGCTTGCCTTAGGGAGGGGTCTGTGCTGATGGGGAAAGAATCACCCAGAGGGGCAGAGGAGGTTTCATTGTGCCCATCCATCACAGGAACCAACCTGGCCAAATCCAGTCTGTCTGTCGTAGTCCGGGCAACAGCACAGGGGTAGAGATAAAGCTGTCTAAAATCCTGCTCTTACCCCAGCTTGGAACAGGAGCAAAGCTAGGTAGTGGTTGTCCCTGCATGGATAAAGGCAAAGTGAGCTGCCAGGTGAACAGATCTATGATATGAAAAGCATTTTGAATAATACTGACAAAAAGTGGCAGAAAAATTCTTGTTCTCTTCCATAGGTGATAAAATGGGCCACTCAAAGCCCCTTATTTCCTCTGTGTGCCTTACACCAGCCCTGAGCAGGCCCAGGCTGCAGAGAGGCCTGGCTGTGCCTGGGTACCTCCCATATCCTAATGCCGCTCTGGAAACCCCAGAGTGCCTCATGCAGAGTCCTGGCTGCTGTCTACTTGCTTGATAGGAAGGGCAGTTGTAACCTGTCCAAAACCGATTATATTCTCTAGGTTTGGCCCAAGTTTTAAGAAATTTTTTTAAAATTTGAGAAAACAATTCAGTTGCATAAAGGATGAGGTGATGCCAAGACATTGACTGCATTTTAACATTTGGTTTTATCAAAGCAACTGAGAGGCAGGCATCTAAAAATTCCCAACTAGCAAACCAATCTTGTTTGTGCTTTTTGTGTTAGAAATTTCTGACAATTTTTAGATCTGCTGTTTCAAAGGCAGCACTGTAAGTGGATCTGTGTACCAATGCCTGTCTCTTGAGTCATGGTTGTCCAAAGCCTCTGTTCTGTACAATCACAGCCCTTGCACTTGCTTGCTTTGCTGTTTCCTCTCCCCACAGTACCCATCTCTCCCCTGCCCCCAAAATGCCTGCAGAATGCCATTTGAAATGAAGAGTGCTAAAGGGGTTGGAGTAATTTCTAGACACACTGTTACAATTTCATGGTGTGGAATTCAAGAGAATTCAGCCAATAATGCTACAGCCTACACTTGCCATAGATGGCAAAGTTTAAACCAAATGAGATGGTCTAAATGGACTGAGCCACAGAAACACATTTTGTCCTTTGCTATTTTTCTAGAAAAAAATAAAATCAAGGTCATTTTGGGATGTAAAACTAAATAGCTGCCTCTGGCAATTAAAAGAATTAGAGGAATGGTGGAGGCTCTGGAAAAAAGCGAGTTTGAGGGTCACATTCTTTACTGCTTTCATTTGCTGCTGTTATGGAGATTGGAGCAGTTGTGCTTAGCACTTGTTTACCAACTCAGATCCAGCTGGGAAAATGCAGTCAGAGCTTCTGTGAATGAGAGGTAAAGTTTCTGATTTTGATATACATTCTCAGCATTTGCTAAGTGCTGAAGGTCTAAAATTCCGCCTCTCTAAGGTATTTTCTGCTTTTCAGGTGACTTGGACTGAAGATTTTGGACATCCTTTTGAAGGCTTCCTGCAGGAAAGATGAAATTTCAAACCTGTATATCCCCTGAACCTTGATCTCATCCTGTCTACTGTTGAAATATACAACCCAAAAGTGCTTCCCTATGAATTAGGTACTCATCATGCATTTTAACCTCCTTGGAGAAAATTATGCAGGTCTCTGAGTTGCCTGCATGAGTTATCTTTTATTCATTAGAATCCTAAATGTTATTGACATGCATTCTTAATTATTCCCTGCTGGAAACAGTAGTGTTCCTGAACAAGTATTTTGCATTTGCTATGTCCTGCTGCTAGCATAGTTAATAATGTATATAATATAAAATAAGAAACTATCAGAGCAGAATAAGAGAATGTATTAATATGATTCAATATAAGAAAATTGTTACTTGTGACTTTCACAGCCTAACAACAACGTTTTCTGAATACTTCAAGCATCTTTGTGATAGGTCTAGCATGGAAATGACACTGCCAAAAGAAAAGCTGGCAAGACATCACCTGCTATCCCTCCAAAAGCATTAACTGGAGTAGTACCTTCCTTAGTGGAACTCATGTTCCCTAAAGCTTTCAAAAGCAGTCTTTGGCCATGTGTCTGGAATTAGCAGCTGTTTATTCAAACAGAAAATCCCAATCCTAAAAATTATATTTGTGCTTCAATGTTTCCCCTGTCTACTCTTTTTCCATCTCTTCCTCTGTGCACACACATACATACTTTTGCTTTTTGCTGTATGGGAAACCCAAAGGTTTCTAAAAAATTAAAAGTTTGTTCTGGAAAACTGTACAATATTCAGGTTGCTGTCTGGTAGGAAATCTAGAAGCACCAAAAAAGTCAGTGAAAATGACAGCTTTTTGTTGTGTTGTACACCAGACAGAGTGTGAGTGATTTGCCAGCGTGTCCACATCTTTTTCCTTAGTCATTTCCAGTTGGCTGCAATTCCTTAAATACATGCCTTTGTGTGTTGTGCACTTAAATATCATCCAGTTCCTATGCTGTCATCCCGAAGATTTTTCATTTCATTCTGTGGGATATTTCAGTCTTCTCTGATGCTGATAACATGTCCCACCTTTGACATTGATAAATATCACCTTCTGCATCTTTTTAATGATAATGGCAAAATTAAATATTAAAGAGATGTAGTCTCAATTTCAGACCTTGAAAAGACCATTTAGGAACCAATTTTCAGCCTTCTTATTTTGGCACAAATTATCAGTTCCTTGGTTTAATCAGATCCCTTGCAGCTTTATACTTATTACACTAAATGTTTTCCTCAGCCTGAAAAACTTAAAATGCTATTTAATCACAGCAGGTCTAAACTACCTGGAATTTCTTATCAAAGAAAATACTAGAATGATCTCAAGGGTGTGTTGCTGGTAATCTGATACAGGTTATTATCTCGTTGTCCATTAATCACCTCATCTTCAGTATTTCTTACCTTTAAAATGTATCCTAAAATCTCAAAACCTCTTAAAGATAGGCCAACAGGCTCATAGTTGATATGACTGTTTATCTTTCTGTTATTTTCCAGCCGTGTGCAGGTTAACTGTCAACAGCTCCCTGTAGCTTTTCTTCGTGTATCTAGAAATCATAGTGCCATTGAATAATTTGGGTTTGATGTGACCTCCAAAGGTCACCTAGGCCAACTCCCTGCTCACAGCAAGTCTGATGAGATCAGGTTGTGGTGGCATCTGTCCAGGTGAGTCTTAAACATCTGCAAAGCGGGAGGGACATTCCACAGCTGCCTGGGCATTTGAGTACTTTCATGGTAAGAAAATTTTCTTTCTAATTGCTTTCCTATGTTCCTTCTTGTGCCTGTTGCCTTTTATCCTACTGCTGTGCCTTTCCAAGAAGAATCTGGCTCCATCTTCCCTGTACCCCCTGATCAGGGAGGCATAGGCTGCAGTAAGGACATCCTGCGAATATTTTCTCTTCCAGGCTCAACAGGCCCACTTCTCTCTGCCTCTCCTCTTCCATGATGTTCTCCAGCCCCCTAAACCATCTTGGTGGCCACTTGCAGAACTCACTCCAGAATGCGAATGTCTGTCCTGTACTGGAGAGACCAGTACTGGATGTTATATCCCAGAGGCCTCACAAGTGCCAAACAGAGGGAATGATCACTTCTCTCAACGGGTGGGCACAAGAATACAGCCCAGGAGAAAGCCTCCTAGGCTCCTTTGATCCACCCTGCTGATTAATGTGAACTTGGCCACCTGGACCTTCAGATTTTTTTCTGCAGAGCTGCTTCCCAGAGAGTCGGCTCCAGCCTGTCTGGGTTGTAAGGGGTCATTCCATCCCAGATGCAGGAATCTGTATTCGCTTTTGTTGTTTAACTCCCCCGGTTCCTGTCGGCCCATTTCCCCAGGCTGTTCAGGTCCCTCTGCTGGGCTGTCCTGCCATCCAGCATGTTGACAGCTCCTTCCAATGCTGCGTTAGCTGCAAACCTGGCAAGAGTGCACTCTGTCCCATCATCCAAACCATTAATGAAGACATTAGACAGCGCTGATCCCAGCGCTGATCCCAGCACTGATCCCTGAGGGGCACCAGTAGTGGCTGACTGCTGAGTATATTTTGCATCAATAGTTATTATTGATGATTTCTCTCTCAACATGCCAGAAACCAGCAGATCTGAGGGAGATTTGTGTGTCTTATTCACATTTGTAGTGAGATCACCAGTGGCAAGACAGACAGAGTCCTCAAAAAGTGCTGGTTATTAGCAGTTTCCCTGTGGAGCTTAGTTTGAGTACAAAGTTTTGCGAACACCCAAATCAGGTTATGCAGTTTATGTTGGGAATAGAAAACATTGTCTAAAACTGAAGTCTTTAGACTGAAGAAGTCTTTACAATAATGATTTCTCATATTCCGCATAATAACGAAGGTTTTTTTCAAGCAAAATATATAAAATTAAAAATATTTCCATACAATTCAGCTGGAGACAATTGAAAAGGCCATTAAAATAAAATGCAGCAGTGGATTGAAAACAAAGTATTTTTGTAATTGGCAGTACTAAATGATCCTCTTTACCACTGTTTTGTGAAGAAAAATTAAATGATAAAATGCAAGAGGCAAAACTGAAAGCAGAGCATATTGCGTCCACTCTGGACACTTTGGCAACTTTTGAGATTTATTCTCACAGCCAGAATAACTGGCTGATGCTGAAATAATCCCTTCCCAGAGCAACAAGAATCACTAGCCTAAAAATTTTTTTTTACAGCACATTTTAATATTATCGGCTCTGGGACTTGTGTTCTGTCACTGGTTTTGACAAAGAAGAGAAAGCAATTATAGAGCTGAAACGTGTTTGCCATCAGTTGTACTTGAAAAGCCTTCAAGTTAAAAGTGTGTTTGACACCAGTCTGGGTAATGTGTTAAAAGATGTTTAAAATGTACAGGACTAAAGGCTGAATTAAACTCTTTCCTTATAACACTCTTCAGCTTCAGGAAGCAGCCAAACTAATCCATACTTGATGTTAAGTAACATTTCTGCTCTGCATCCATTCACAAATTACCTGAAGGTAAAATTCTGCCAGATGACATAGACAGGAGGAGGTTGGTGACCCTGTGAAATTCTGGTTTAACATAACAATGCCTCAGCTGTAACCTGTATCAGAAGAGCGAAATATACAAAGAGAAAATGAAATGATTGGAGGCAAGGCTGAGAAAGTAAGGGAAGTCTTTTTTTACACTGCCTTTTTAGAGAGAAAAGTTGTAGAACAGCTGTTTCAGAGGCATTACCTGGGATCTTATAAAACACTAACCTTGTGGGCAGATCCGTCTGACCTGATCGTGTTCAGGTTTTTAGAGCACTCAGACAATGAATGTCTCTTTCTCTCCTGGCAAGAAATTCCTCAACATACCACTCCTGTGTGAAGCTTCCTCTGTGTTTTACCAGGGAGCTCACTAATGAATGCTTTTGTGCCTATGTTATGTTGACTTTGAGGGCGAGAACTGGACGTAATCACATGGGACAAACGGGCTGCAACTCCAACAGGAGTTTGTCCTGTAATAACATTGTTTTTCTGAGTAAAGGCAGAGGCATTGTAATTCAGACTCTATTTGGGGGGTTGAAGTGTGATCTTTCTTCAATTTCTCCTAGGTTGGGGGGGGGTTGTTTGTTTTTCGCGGGGGGCCATGGTGGGTGTGTGTGTGTGTGTGGGTGAGTGTGTGTGGGTGTGCGTGTGTGTGTGTGTGTTTGTGTGCTGGTTTACGCTGAACTGTGCAACTTTAGACCCAGTTTGCCAGTCTGCTGTCCTAATCTTTATGCACCGCTGCTGTCTGACACAGAGCGAAGTCTTTGGGGGCTGAGATTAAACACACCGTGAGTCTCCATTTCTGATGAAAGCTCCATGGGAACTCCACTGGGATCCCTGCTATTTTGCTGCAGTCAAAGTTGCATGAGCCCCTGTGCCATCCCTTTGTGCCTTAGGGAGACAGCAGCATCATGGATGCAATGAGAGTGCTCTGCTTTCACGCTTTAGGGCATTCATTGCAAAGAATAGCAATGCTCTCCTCCTGTCCTCAAAGCCACTTGTTTACCCACCTCCATTGTTCAGAACTGAAATATTTAGCTTTAAACCCGGAGAGGAAAATTGTCTTTGTTTTATTTAGCAGCAGTAGGAAAGTCACACAAAATCACTGTCTCTTTTAATATGTTTATTTGTTTAAGCATGCAGGGTGGTAAATTAGCTTTCTCTTCTCCATGTGGTTTAATACCCCACCCGTCTATTGGCTGAGGACAAAACAGGTCATAACTCAGTTTTGCCTGCTGTGACAAGTGCTGAGATGAATTAGATCCTAAAGGACTGAATTATGAGATCCAGTATCACAAGGACTGAAAGTCTAGTGAACTCTATACTGACTGGACTATGAACTGCACATTTGTCATAAGTGTGAGTAATTGTATGCATTTGAGAGGGGAAACAATACACCCAAGACTGCTAGTGCTACACTTTTGGCAAATAATGTCTTTTACCAATTCTACTGCTTACTTAACAATTTCAGTGAGGAACCTGTTAATATGCTGAAGGCTGCTACATTCAATTACCAATTTATTCAGTGTAAAAGTTTGAAGAAGCCTTGGTTTCAGCTGGGATAAGTTAAACTACATCAGAAGGTTTACAAAAAGTCTATAATTAAATATTTTCACCTCTGCAGGGGGATTTCTAATCAGCCAGAGTAGAAAAATCCAAAAGAAAACATACTTACAATGCACTGGAAATAGGGGCCTCTAAACATTAGACAGTACCCTTAGATAAACACAGATTGTTTTATAGTCTGCTAAGAAACCAGCATTTGCTCCTGGTCTGCAAGATAGCAAATAAAAAACCCACATACAAACAGTGCAATCTCATTTTACTCAGAGAAGGTTTAACACATAAACCCAGTTGAGACTTACACAGTGGTTTTGCTTCTTTGAATACAGGCAGCCAGAAAAAGAGATATTAAAGTACCTTAGCACATCCTGTGCAGATCTGGTTTTAGTTGTCCTTTTCTCCAACTGCACATGGTCCCTCTAAAGGGCCATAAAGTCTTAAAAGGATTTACTGGAGTTACCTGGCATAGCTGGTGTGTCAAGTTTTGATTGTTTCTTTGAGACACCTCAGGTCATCGCCATAAGGCCCACCTGGCTTGGTTTTACTTCTCATGCAGGGAGGTGGAGTAAATCTGACACCAGTGTAGCTGAAAGCAGAATATAAGAGGCAGTTTGCTTTGTATCTGAGCACATTTAAAGGATTTTTTAAAAAAAATCTTTAAACATGTACCTAATATTAGCAAAGTTCAGTAGAACTCAGTTAAATGTATTAAATGTAAGAATGCTTTCTTCATTCAGAGCTTGCACTTGACTGTGGGCAAGAGGCTTGCATAGCTGTGTGGCTTTTTAAAAGGGCTAATTCTCCCCCTCTTAGTCATGCTGATGTAAACCTGAAATAACCCCACTGAGGTCACTGGGGAATGGCAGGGCTCTTGTTGTGTGTCTGAAATCGGGCTTAAAAACAAGCACAACCAATATAGACTGAAAAACTCTCAGAATCTACTAAGACTTCCATTGCATGCATACAGGGGAGAAAAAATCACTTAAATGTTGTTTCAACTTCAAATTCAATTTTAGAACTTCAGTTTTTGAGGGAAAAAATAGACAAATTTTAGTGGCTAATATTACTTTCAAGCTTCTGGAAAGAAATATCAAACTACTGGGAGTGGGGAAGGGGAATGAAATTCTCAAAATAGAAAACTTTCTTCCCTTGAAGGCTGTCAGAAAAACAAGCCCCCAGTTTCCTGCAGCTGCAAGAGCAGCCAGAGCTCTCTTTAATGACAGTGAGAGGGAGGCAAGTTGCTCTATTTTCTCCACGCTTGGGCTGCAGCTCACAACATATACAGATGTTTGGAGTTGGGATACACATCCAGTCCCCAGTTCTCCCACAGAACAGACATGGAGAGGAGGTTCCATACTGGGAGTTGTCTGTAGACCTTTGTGTAAGTGCCAGACTGAGAGTATTCATGCCCTGCCTGTCTGTCTGGTTGGTAAGGCCCCTGGCATGTATTCCTTGCCACGCTACACGTAAAGAAGTATTTTGGTGGATCCTTCGGGTCTTGATCCTTAGATAGGATTTGTGATCCCTCAGGGGGTTCCCTCATTCATTTTTGAGGGGACCTGCAGCTTTTTCTGGGTAGCAGTAGTAAAATGCTCCCTGTCTGGCCAATAGCTGAAAATGAAGCTCTTCGGTCTGCTGCAGCTGGGTCACTCCTCACTTGGGATTGTGGGATTAATCCTTCCTGACAGCTTCATGCATATGGATATGTTTGTTTTCAGACATGTACTTGAGCTAATGAGCGTTTGGGCCGTTGCTTGGCTAATTCTTTTCATTATGGGCAATCTGATGCTCATCCACAGGACTTGTGTTATTTAGCTATTCTCTGCAGTGACTGTGATCAAATGGTCTCTTTTTATCGTCACAAAGTGCACAACATTATTTGTCTCTCTCACATTCCTGACTCAATACCCTCCCATCTTTGCTTGATCTTGTCCTGCCCTTGAAACATGCCAGTTAGCTGTATGGAAAAACTAACAAGACAAAGACATCACAGTTTTTGTGAAAAGGAAAAAAAAATTGAGTCCTCAGAGTGACAATGACAAATGACTTATACTGGCAGGCACTCTTCATTAGCACTGAATGCTGATAGTCTGCATTCAGCAAGATAGAGGTGACCTCTAGGACCATCATCCGGCCTGATATTTGTTCATTTAACCTAAAAAAAAAAAAAAAAAAAAGCTGTCTTTAACATACTAAAAATACAAAAATTACATTTCCCCTCATGACATATGCAGTAAAGGGTAATCTCCAAGTAGCCTTTTTAGCATCTATAATTTTACAGAGCACTCTCAAAGTTACAGTTTTTTCCCAGCCATCATCAGACCCACTGAAGTAAACATTGCTGCCATCACATTGCACATGCTGGACCTTCAGCTGTGGGAAAGTGTCATTTCCCTGACCCAGCATCACATCCCAGCTCAGCATCCTGGCCCTTGCCTCTCGTGTTTGTGTTTGCCATGCTTCACACGTATCTGAACCGATAGTGGAATTCTTGTAAGAGCTGATTGTTGAGGGCCACCGGTGCTCTTTGTAGAATATTAAAGGAACTGATAAATACACCACACAATTCACTGAGGAAGGTGCCTCCGTGAATGGCTGTAAACAAGAAATGTTGCTCATATGGAGAGAAATAAGTGCTGCGGCCCTAAGGGTGCTAACGGGCCCTAACGATGCTGCTCAGCCTCACCAGGTGCCCCCATCCAAAGGCACGAGAAGATTTAGGAATTAACTGCCTAAGGGGTCTACATGTATAGTAGAGCGGGGGATTTTCTTTTCTTCACAGAATGTGCTCTAAGAACAGGAGAAGCTGAAAAGAATCAGGCAGTGCTACAATTGCAGGTTTTTAGATATTCTGGGAATACTGCTTTAACTGGTGTTCACAGTGGGTTCCTCCAGGCTGAATCAAGTATTAAAATACGGCTTTTTCTCTTCCTTGTCTGAAAGCAAGTTCTCCTAAGAGTGGAGCTACTCTTAAGGTTACTAGATTTGTTCCTTCGACAAACCTTAAAGTAGAGAGGAGGAAATGAATTCTTGAAATCCTCACCATGTGGGTGTAAAACAGACAAACCTGGTTTAGCCACACTGACTGTTTTTCCTCTGAGACACTGACAAAACACTCCACAACTCATTCACTCTCTACATTCTACACACTTCCTTATTTGTTCCTACACATTGGAGTACTGCCTTCTGTATGTTAATGCAGAAGAATTGAACCCTAAAAGTGAGGTGTATTCTGATACAAGTATCAAATGCACCTAGAAATAAATTATATTGAAGTGCCTGGCTTTATAACTGCTTAGTATGTTACTATTCCTGCCTTGGAGCAATTACATGTGTTCATACTGGAAAATCATCTGATACAGCAGGATGTGCATGTACGTGTGTAGAAGTCTTCTGCTGATTCACAATATGCCAGTCAGTGTTAATTATAAGCAGGAAGAATTAAAATCTTGGTAGGGTGGATCTTGCAGTGCTATTTATCTCTACTTAAATTAGGACATGGCTCCAGACTATATGTGTCTTGCATTCTCAGCCAATGGATTTGTGCACAGAAATAGGATGCTAAGATACTCAGATACCCAAATTATTCAGTGCTGTTCATATTTTAAGTAGCAATAACAAGATTCTTATTTGAATGTATTTTCTTTTACACCCACCCATGTTATCTGTGTTCATGTACACATTGTTTCCTGATGGAACATTAGGTCTGGATGCCAAATGGAGCTGTACCTGCTAGCTTTGATGCAAAGCAGTGTTAGTGCCCGCAGCCTAAGGAGACTGACATCCCTGCCTTCTCTGCCACTCTGGTGACAAAGAATAGAGTATGAAAAATACCTGTATGTCAACACCAACTTCTGTGCATGTGTGTCCATAAAGTATTCCAAGGCTTTTCCCAAATTCACATTTTAGACAGCAGTGTGGCACATAAAAGTGCCCTTGGTATTGATTTCAGTGGAAGGACAATGACTCAGAAGAAAACAGCCACCACTTTTCATGTCTGGCTGGGGTCCCTCATAAGCTGGTTTGATGTGTATCAGAGAATGAGGTAATAAGGAAGCTGGAAGTGATGTCAGTGCAAACAGCTATTTTTCCAGGTAGGTTTCCCTAATTAGACTTTAAAAGTTAGCAGTTTCCTTGAGAACTAAATACAACAGGGAAATAATATCACATGCTTAAAATTTTCCTAACTTATTGGACAACTCTTTAGTTTTGTACAGCCAGAAGGGTCAGAAATCTTCCCCAGCAAGATACCTGGGAATTCCTCAGAAGCCACGAAGCATTCAGACACTAAAGCCAGTTTTGCTGGCATCTCACCATCTGGTCCCAACTCGCCCAGCAACAGAAGGGCTAAGAGCTGTCACTCTGAATAACTTTACTGCCTACATCTTTGGCAAGTTGAGTCTGAATTTAACTAAAATCACAGCTTGCAGCAAGAATATTTATGGACTAGGAAACCCTCCTGTAAGTATATAAGGGCAATCTTTTATAGATATATATAATATGTACGTGTATACATATATATATTTTTACACCCCCTCCCCTTCCTCCTGTCTCCATGTTAGCAGCCAGCAATGTGGCCACCCTGGTTGCCTAGGAAGCTGATTGCTGCTCCTAAAGGATCTGTTTAAAATTCTGATCTGGATTCTAGTCAGGTTTGTGAGACCCTGGGAATGGAACTCTTGAAGAGATGGGTACTTTCCATTTTCCCCCCTCTCCTCAGCTCCTCTGGACTGAGAGAAGGCAGCTGTGCTGCTTTGCGAGACAGAGCAGCTGGACTTGGTTACCCCTAGAACCAATTAAGCGCTGGAAGAATGGCTTGCCTTATTCCGGGGAGACAGAAGGAGCTGTTTGGGATCATAAATGACACTGGAGAGTAGCTGTGTATGTATGCAGTTATTTTAAGGGTTGTTTTGGAGGCTTTTTCTATGCACCTGCCGCCTTTTTGGGCATTTATACTTTCATCTGCATTGTTTGAAATGCAAATAAAAGCAGTGATACATATTCAGACAATCCGAGACCTGTGTTTCAGAGGACTATGCTGAACCCTTTGTGGAGTTTCTTTTCAGAAGCTAATTCTAGTGGAAAATTACTAAATGGAGCTTTAAATAGGTGAAATAATGAGCTGGCCAAATAGTGCACCTATCAGAGACGCAAAGGTGGGTGCTCTCTCCAAGCTGGTTTCCATCCCATAGCTCTACTATTTGGACAGGCAAAACAGGGTTTCTAAGATGAAAGTTCCTTAACATTTAATTTTGGCCTAAGGGTGTTCCAGAAGTTGTCTGTCACACCTCATTATATGTGCTGTTCAAACCTAGATAGGCATTCAGAATAACACCTGGATAAAAATCTATGAGTACAGTTTCTGATTATCAATGCAACAGATATTCATTAAAAGAGATCTTAGATAGTAGCAAAAGCTAGAGTTTGAGTCACTTGTTTATGCTCTTAAAGGAGTGTAGGATCTCATTTAAAACTGCTTTGAAGTGTGAATTATGAACAGGAGCCCTTTGATCAGGAGCGAAGTATGATGTGTCATAAGGCATTATGCCAAAATAAAGAAGCCACTTAAGGTTTCTCTCCAGAGACACTGAGCAAAATGAGAGCTGTGGTTCCCCTACTGTGTCTCATGCTAGCAAGTGTATGCTGGAGAAATTGGGCTATGAAGATTGCTGCTGAACCTCTGCAAAGTGGGCATTTGGCTTTCTGCTGGGGAGAAATCAGAAATGCACAATTAGAGTGTTTTCTTAGTGTACCTATAAAGTCTATCTCTACTGCATACATTCCTCATTGAGTGTGGTCCCCCACATACTTCCTCTTTCAAAAGCTTCAGTCCCAAATTAAGTTTGTGGTTTCTGCTGCTTGCAGCAATTTCTCCATCAAGAAGTGACAACAAGCTCTGTTCTCCAAAATATGTCACTCTGCACATTTAGAAGAAGCACAACTGGAATGTGATGGGCAGCATTGCCATGTAGTGATTGCTGTCCCATGAGTGCTGAACTACTTGGTAGCTTTGTAGGTAGCTGACTGCATTGCTGTTGGGTGACTTCACTGGTCTTCGTCATTCTGCCATGCACTGACAATACTCTTGTGGCTCCTGCTGGGATAAAACATGGACCTGCTGGGATCAGAGGCCTATATTTTAATCCAGTGGTTGGTCTGCATTCAGCTTCATGGCAGTGGGATGTGGAAAAAAAAAGGAGGAGCAAGTAATGGGCCAAACTAACTCTACAAGTTATATTTGTTCAGAGGTCCTAATTTATTTTTTAAGTCCTGCAAATAAATCAGTGATTTTCCAAATGAAGGGGTATTATATCCTCCAGGACACAGTCATCAGCAAACAGCACTCTTCTGTTCACTCTGAAAAATAAATGGGGTTTTCCATGATGTTATCCAGAAGAAAGGGCAATATTGGCATGTACAGCCAGATAAGGCATATTCTTCTCTATCTTTCTTCACCTAGAAACAATGTAGAATTTGTAATTATTATTTGGGATTTAATCAACCCGTGAAAGAGTAGAGGAAAATAATGAGATACGTGGTAATATTCCTAGTATGTACTTTAATTACTGATTGCTTGATTACTGCTGAAACTGATGAGGCTGAGTGTGATGATATTATCAGGAAGTTAAGCCTGATAGCAAGAGATGAAAACATAGCATTTAACATGATCATGATACTCTGCAAAATAGCATCTTTGAGGGTTGGATTGAATGACTCCCTGCAGAGATAATTTAAATGCTGCGAAGCCATATATGTGGAAATGCTGATGAATAAGATAATAGACAGCCTCTGAGGAAAACAGAAGCTGCTTTAATGCAACAGAAGAGTTACAGAAATCTCTGTGAGTGGCTGTGGCACCATATCCAGACCAGCGGTTACAACATTATTAGAAGATTCCAAAAAATCCAGTGAGACTTAGAGTCTGGTAATTTAATGGGTAACGATAGTTTCATCCCAGAAAGTTATACGAATATAGTTCTGAAATATACATGAGTCACCAAGGCACTCAGAGCTATAAAAACAGGGAGAACTTTGTCAGGCATTGGGCAGATACACCGCATGACACCTGGAATGACACAAGAACACAGCACAAAACAGCTGAAAGAGATGACATCAGGCTTCAGGTATGTGGTGGTGGCAAAAAGAGGCATAAATAACTGTTTTCAAAGAGGTTTCTTTCAAAGGAAGTTCCTTCCAGAACTGTCACTTTCTGTAATATACTTAAAAGCAGTAGGACTGAAACACAAAGCATCTCAGCCAGTAATTAGCGCAATGAAAACAGTGCTTGCTAAGAATGTCACCTTTTACTAGATGGAGAGTGAGGACTCTCTGAAGCATCCAGGCGTGCAGCTGAGAAATCCAGCCCAAGTCAAACAATGGAACTGAAAGAATGCTTCAGACCACTGAAACTCCTCTGTTCCTTAAAGAAGAAAAAAGCCCCACCCACAGACTTAGAGGCTCTGAAATTGTTAGTGAAGAAATAACCCTAGAAGTGAAACAAGCACATACAAATATTACTTCATATAAAATACTCTCACACAGTTAAAGGTTGCAATAGGTTAGAAGTGCTCCAAACCTTTCTTTATGCACAAACTGACTGAAAACTTCTCTCGCAAGCAGTAACTGGGATTTAGCTGGTATTTTGGGTAAAATCTTTGAGCTTACTCCCTGATTCCCATTTCTTGCAGAAGTATTCACTGGTGGATTGAATAGAAAATTGAATTATTTTATGCTGTGAAATCAAATTGATTGCGTACTATGTGTGTTGGAATTTGTCTGCAGGACAGCTAGGAACTAACCCCTTGCTTCTACCAATGATCTCCAATTCAAAAGCGGGCAAACAAGCAATGTAGAGCTGCTATGACTTAGTGACTAGAAATGAAGGAGAGCCAGACAAAACCCCCACCTAACTGCTGGAATATACATAATTCCCAAAACAACAACAACAACAAC
>VYZQ01054988.1:4031-18806 GCA_013400655.1 Mystacornis crossleyi
AAATAGATTCTTGGCAACTACAAAAAAAAAAAGTCTTAGATGAAACCTTGGGAATGGGAAGTTCCTAAGATGGAGATTGGAAAGGAAAAGGAAATATCAAGGAGAATATTATCCCCTATGGAACTGACAACCCTATATAGTTTCCTATATAATTCACAACTGTTATTGCTGTCATTAGAAAAATGATACTTATCTGGGGAAACCCCGACCCTATATCATAATTCTTCAGCCATTCTTTCCACTCTCTGTTGTACCTATGTTCTGTATCTTCGTCCACTTCAAATTTCATCAGTAAAAGATTTCTGCTTAGTTCCACAGTTGTTCTTGGAATTCATTCTACGATGACGACAGTTATCTACAGCACCAAACATTTGTAGAGCATGATTTAGAGTAGAGTATACTACATCAGAAAATTGTAACTTTTATGAAGCAAATGGAAAATCAAGGTCCTAAACAGGTTTTGGACATCTAAGGATAGGGCAATACATATAATAATGCATTCTTCAGATTTTTTTAATAGGAACAGGTCCAGGCTTTTCATCAAAACAACTGTGTGATTGTCAAAATCAGTTTTGACTGTGCTGTGCAGATCTATTTTTTCCCTCAGAATTTCCTTGAAACTTAAGGCTTTATGAGTGTTGTATTTGTCCTTTTGATTATACTCAACAGCATTCACAAATTTAAATGTTATTCTAAAACACTCTGAATGAAAAATCTTCAGTATTGATTATTATTGAAATTAATGCTACAATTAACATCAAAATACTATAAAATTAATTCAAGATTTTGGAAGAATTTTAAAGTCTTAACTGTTATCTAAAGGTCACAATGGCTTAGCTGGAAATTACCAACAATTTGCTTATCATGGTCACAAGCTATATGGGATGTTCTCTAAGGGATTTTAAAAGCTGTCAAGGATTGCAAATATTCTTATGACATTTAAAGTTGTCTTATGAAAGAAATACATCATTAAGTGGTCTGCCTTTAAAATTAAATTAATTTGATTGGTGTACTCTCATTACTCTCATCTCTGTTCTAACCTGCACTATTTGATAATCCTGTGGCCTCTGGAAATGTACACAGTGCTCACTTCTGTTGTTGAGACAGCAGATGTGATAATGCTCTCTGGAGTGTGAAATTTTCTAATAGAGCCTTCCAGAATATAAACTTGCTTGGATATTGTCACAAGTCTAAGTGTAAGTAAGGTTTGTTTGGATATTGCTATTGATGTCCAAAATTTTCCTAGGTTTAGTACAAATAAAAGTATTTCAGAAAACCTCTAATGTACTCAGAGCTTCTATTTTGTGACAGCTATGACAACCTCAGAAATATATCTTTCTTCTAGGGTTAAAGCACAAAAATACACCACCTATCAATTATTAATTAAAGTACATGTAAAATTACAATGTCAGCATTTGAGTCTTTAGATGTCTTCAGGTTTATTCAAACTTGTAATTTGAATAAAATAGATTACATTCTTCATAATGAATGTTAATGTACACCATTCTCCAGTGTTTTGTAAATTAGCCATTGATGCCAAACAAACATATAGATAAAAGTTATTACTAATGGCAAGCAGTCTTTTCATGGGAAAAATCTGTGCAAACATTTTTTGTCATGAGAGATAATTCATCGTTGGAAGGGAAGAGGTAAGATTCTTTAAATGATGCTTCAGATCAACTGAGAACTCTCTTTGGTCAACAGTGATTTAGAGGCATGTGCACCAGATACCTGCAGGACATCTCAGAGATTTTTTTTTTTGTTGTTGACTGCATGGGTGTTAAAAAATATTCATCTCAGTTCTAGAGAGATGGCCTTTCTAAGGTGGGTCTGTGGAAGACACACATGCTGTCAAGTCTTTTTCTCCATGTCCGTTCTATCTCTGCTAGAGATTAGCGATTCTTATCTACAGGGCTTTAGAAAAATATTAAATTTGAGTAGTCATTTTGTTTGCCTAGTCTCACTGTTAGAGTGAATCCAACATCCCTTATGTTTTATCTGCTTAACAAATGTCTTCCCAATGCATTTAGGTGTAGCACAATTCTTGACAACCTTTTAAGAATAAATACCTGAGATTAACCTCTTTGCTCTTCCTTCAGAAATATTCTGATTTCTTTTCTTTTAAACAATGAACATACTATTCAGGCAAAGTTTAACTAATACCTTACTTCCCTGACTTACTAATTAAGGAAAGGCTCAACACTTCACAGGAGCCTTTCAGTTCATAAATAAATGAACAAGCCCTTTCAGATAATCCCAAGCCTTGCACTTTGGTATAATGATTTCAGTGAACATACTGTCACTACTGATGGCATAGATGATAACAAAGTTTTCTCTTCAAGAGACATAAAAGGCAGTTTTGGTTCATGATCTGTCAGCAGCTAGGATTTAAGGTCCCTTCCTGAATGTTTGCTTCATGCATGGCTGACTTTGAAGGGTTTTTTCTGTACGATATTGAAAAGCAAATGTTGCTGTAATTTTATTTGGTTTTGTTCTGAGTACATAAATTAGATACTATGTGTGTGAGAGAGGCTGTGTTTTTGAGTTAAAAGCTTTCATCTGGCATAAACAAATGACAGTGTCACTCCTCCTGGCTGGAAAGGCTGGTAAAGGATAATAGTTTTCAAAAAACACTGCACCTGTTTTCAAATAAAGAAACACATTGAGACACTTATAAGTTGGGGGAAGAACATTCATATAATTCAAGTAAGAAATATAACTTCAAATGGTATCTTTGCATCCCATATAGTACATCTAACCAGAGCATAAATCTTGGAATGTCTTTTTTTGTTAAAGGGATATAGATAAATATGGATATTTAAGAGTGAGAACATTTTACGTAAGTGAGGAAAGTATCAATGTTAAGCGGCTGATAACAGGATCTATTTGCTCTAACTGCCAGGAATACACCTGTGACAAAAGGTAAACAGATTACTTCACCTACCTATCAAATGCCCCATTTTGTCCAATGCTGGAATCCGTGTTAGTGAAGCTAAAACTTCTCAACATGAAGACTAATTCTTAGCCTGAAGCTAAATACACCATGATATACACATCATCATGCCCTGCCCAAAAGAGAAGAAATTAAACCAAATGCAAAATAAAGTCCTAATTGAATACATCGAAAATTAAAATAGGCATAAAATACCGAGTCCTGATTATATCAGTACAGCTGTGCTATAGTCTTATTAATATAGGAAGGTTTATCTAAGAATATGAGTGATGTAAAGGAGAATATTTGTTAGACCAAATGATATAACTGGAAAATCCAAAATGCTCCATGACACATATATTTTTCTGACTTGGTTACTGAGAAATTCAAGGAATACACAGAATCTGAGGAGATTTCAAGCTCTCAACTTCATTTCCAACTTGTTGCCTTTTTACTGAGATATATTATAATGCAGACATAGGGCTGAAAGCTCTAGTCTGACAATACACTGCATACCCACCCCTTAGAGAAACATGTGGGGTGTGGGGTCATTGCTCTCTCTGATTCACCCCATGTGATTCAAATATTTACATAGGTTAATGCTCTGTGACTAGTTAGTTCCTTTAAGTGAGCTGTCTACGAAGAAAATTGTCCACATTTTTCCTCATCAACACTTGAGCTCACTTTTGGGATGGCGTGTTTGTGTAAACTGACAATTAGATATGAAGTTTTCTTTTTATAGATGAAACTTAAAAGCCTCTGATTTTCTCCAGTTTCCCAAGAGGAGGGTGAGACAAGAGGCAGTGACCTCTAACACTTAAGAGTGTGGTTTGGTTTTGCTCTTCCAGACAGAAGAAAGCCCAAGATATGTGTCTCAGGTATATCTTCTTGGCTTCCTCATTCATGATCACAGAATCACAGGATATGCTGAGTTATAAGGGACCCACTAGGATCATCAGTGTGATGGTGGGAAATGTGAGTTTTACTTTGAGCTTCAAAGTCAGTGAGATTTCATGTGAAGAAGGGTAACTTTCCTGCTTAAAACAGCTGCTGCATGCAGATGCCGAGGGAAAGCAGAGAAACCTGATTTCCCTTGTGTCTGCTCCCAGGTTGTGTGGTATCTTAATAAAAATACATTTCGGCTTCTTCTCTTGGCTATTGTATTTGCCCTTACACCATCACACTGCATGGATGAGACAGCCACAGAGTTTGCATTACTTCCAGAGAGGTTTTCGTTTTCTCCTTCAGCACGCTGGCAGTCTTGTTTTCTCAGTAGCAAATGTTGCAATTATGGTGGGCGCCTTGTTCTTGTAGGGTCAGACAAACCTTCATCTCATTTTGACCTTTGATGAAATGAATCATGTCATATATTTCACACGTGCCCTTTCCAGATATGTGATGGCAATCTATCTTGACAGGGACATGGAGAAAAGGAAAAGACAAAATAATAACTGATCTTATCAGCAACAGAAGGAACAGAAGATCACAGTTTTTTTAGTTTTTCCAGCTACATTTTCCAAGACGGTAGAGTAAACGTATTGTTTCTATAATACACTTAACCTTTTTCTTTCTGGAGTAAGTTAAGATAATAAACAGGAAAAAAAATTATATGCCACAATATACCTTATCTCATTTTTCTATCTCTTTTCTCTCTCTGCTGCAACAAAGACTTTCAGTGGTTCTGTTTCTGGAAAATTCATCTGACTTCAATAAGGCAGCATAAAGGCTTCTCAGCAATTATTTAAGAGCATATTGCTGAGTTCAACCCTGATGGAAACAGCAGCTCTGAAGTTTATGTTTTGTAGAAGCAGTAAAAAAAGCATAAACATAACCTAAATACAACATTTTCCCTTTATAACAAAAATGAACAGAGATCTGCAAAAAAATCTGGATTATTCTGAGGTGTTCTTGAGGAAAGTTTGCCTATAATTTATCCAACAGTGAAACAAATGTCTTTGTCAATGACTTGAACAAAAGGGAGCCAATTTCACTATAAATATTATTGATGCAAGTGAGGTTGGTTGAGTCCTGGAAAAAAAAAACAAACACCATTTTTCAGAAATAAGCACAGTGATGCGAACATGTGAAATAGCCTTACAAAGAAGCTGCCAAGTGTCTATTCAAATAGGTGTTTGTATCAACATGATTCCCAGTATAGTCTGTCTGCGTGTTGCACACAAAGTGCACATGCTTCTCCATTGTGTTGTTCTTGCATGTCTGTGCATTTAAAATTATTCTAAAATTATTAGCCTGGTTACAAGTGGTTACAACACTTTGTGGTAGTTCTTGGGTCTGAGTATGTACATAGCCACACCCCTGCCCTGCAGCGGGGTCTAAGCCGCTGTGCATTGGGCTTTCTCCAGATGTGCAATAGATTTTTCCTTCTTGCTCCATCTTCTCATTTTCTTGGTAATAGATGTAGACACCTGACCTGGTGGGCATAGAAACAGTCTATGTTTCTGTCCATTTTGTCTGGAGTTACCTTTTCTATTTTAGATGAGGTTTCATTTTCAAGAACCTTTCCTCCATTTTAGAGAAGATAAAACTTTTTGCCCAGTAATCCAAGTGGAGAGACTAAGTTTATGTTTTAATGGAAGAAATTGAGGAAGATAAAAGGACACAGTTTAAATGCTATGATCATTATGTGTGTCACTAGGTCTTTTATTGTCTTTATCAGAACCTGGTAAAATTCCTCCTTATTTTAAAACCATGGTCTTATTTAATACTGATCTCCAGATGATAATACTGATCTCCAGAAGATCACTGTGTAGTTTGGAAATACAACACAATATAAATTAATGTCCATTTGAAGACTTCAGGGTAAGGTAATTTTTTTCTTCAGTATCTTAAAAACAATGCCTGCGTTTTAAGCAACTAAATAATGTAAGTTTTTGAACAGAATTAAATCCAAAGCATAAATGAAACATGTAGACTAAAAAGTAATAAAAATCTATTTATTATGGAGCACTGTATTCTCACAAAAATATTCCTGATGTTGTTTTCTGCGAGCTTGTCATAACTATAATATCTGGTAGGAGCATGTTTTGAATTTCATTAAGACTCTTAGTGTTCCCATTCCAAATCTCAGATTGATAACAGTATTTCATCTGGAAAGGATATTATACAACATCTTCTTACCTAAACCAGGTGATTTATATTTCCAATGTCATAAAGGAAGCCAAAGGAAAAGCCAAAGGAAAACTGACTCCATTACTGATGCTGGGTGGGAGCACTGCCCAAAGCCCACTGCGTGCCACTGCAGGCACCCTGGTGGCCCGCAGCAGCACAATGGACAGTGCAGTGTCCTTTCAGGGTGGCAAGCTGTCACCCGATGGCAGCGCGCGTCCGCAGGAGCAAAGAAGCAGGAGGGATCGCTCGTGTGGGTTTCAGAGGTTTATGCCCCCTAAGGGGTCCACAGAGGAGTGACAGGGATTTCAGGATGACACAGAATTTTATAGTGGGGGAGGGCTAGCTCAGGGACCAATGGGCAAGGAGTAAAGGGGTGGATTCGTTGAGGAATAGTGACAGGGTGACAACCAACTGGGTGAGAACAGAGGAGGGACTAAGGGACACAGTCCAATGACACACCGAGTACTGGGGAACTTTCCAGAAGGGGAGGGGTGGCACTGGGGGATTGACAAGGGATCTCCGCCCATGGGGCGGGGGAGAAGGGGAAGAGGGACAGGGATTCTCCGCCTAGTAGGCGGGGGAAAGGGCATGGTCAATTTGAGGAGAGAGACGTAACTCAGGGGGATGATAACCACGGTAACAGGGGTACAATGATACAACTTACAGAACTAAGAGGGTTTACACAAAACTTGAAGGGAAAACAGGAACCAACTTGAAAAAACCTTTTCTAAACCAAAAGGCACTACAACACATTACCTGCCTCTATTACCTACCTTACAAAATTCTGCCTCTATTACCTACCTTTACAAATTAAGGCATATATCTGTGCAAACATTTAAAAGTTTATTTGGATACTGTCTCAGGGGTGAATAGCTGTTGATTCAAGATTTTGCCTCCCCACAAGCAATAGAGGTTATATTTTGAACCAATGAAATTACTTTCTATTTGCAACTGCGTTAAATACTTATATGAAGTCATTTTACAGGTTCAGTTGGCAATGTTTCTATACCCAAACAAAGAAAGGGACGTGCTTTAGAAAATGGCCAATGTTTCACAGAAGATATGTACCTTTATATATGCAGAAACAAAAATATGAATAATGTAGAAACGTAGTATTGTATTATTATAGTTCTCCTAGAGTCATTGAATCTTTAAGGTTGGAAAAGACCTCCAAGACCACTGAGTCCAACTTTGACTGAACACCACCACGTCAACTAAACCAAAGCACTAAGTGCCATGTCCAGTCGTTTCTTGAACACATTCAGGGATGGTGACTCCATCACTTCCCTGGGCACCCTATTCCAGTGCTTCACTACTCTTTCAGTGGAAAAATCTGCGTGTTCCTAACTAGACACATGAAATACATAAAAAGTTCCAGCATAATCACGTCTATCAAGAAAAATGAAACATTTATAATGTTAAAAAAGGTACTGTGCTTAATTTTTTTTTCCTTTTACAAATTGCATAAATTAATTGCCTGCAGAGAGGATATTTAACCAATTTCAAGAAGCAGTTGACAGGAAAAAAAAGCTGTTCATTTCTGGAATGAACACTCTAAGAATCAGATCAAGAAATATACCTCTCTTGTTCTGGGGTACAAAAGATTTTTGTCAGAAGAGAGTATGCTAAAGGCATTGCTAAAACCGGAAGTATAAACTATAAATCCTGTGTGAAAGAACTGACCTCAATTCTGTTTCTTTCAAAGCAGGGAATGTCATGGGAAATGTGGGAGAGGAATAAGCTCATCTACAAACTGGGAAGTGTGAAAGAATGAGATGTGCAAGAGAATAATTTGTTAGATGAAATATTTCTGAGCTTTGGAATCTCAAAAGCATACACTTATATACTTCAAATAACTTTCTAAATAAATACTGAAATACCAGTATTTTCAGCTTTATTCTTCTAAAAAGATGAATTTTAATTGAAAAAAGACCCCAATCCCCATAATATTTATTTGAGACTGTAACTTTCTGTGAAACTATGTGTGAGGTCAATAAAATGTTTAAATTCCAATATGCTAATCTCTAATTCAAGACAAAAAAAATTAATTTCAAGTGATTTTGTGACATAGATTTGAAATATCTCACAGCAAGTCTTTGATATTCTGTATGGAAAAGGCATAGCATCATATAATTAGTATCTTTTACACTTTGAGAGACATTAACAAGTCACTGATATTCTTAATCAATGTCTTTGTGATGGATGAAACTTTTCTTTGTGGGAAGCCATCATATTTCTTATGTAAACAGCAATGCTTTTTTCCTACTAATAACAGAAATCTACCTAATGGAACTTGATGGAATTTTATGATTTCAGCAGATGGAAACAACCTGGTTCGGTACCTTCAAGATCTCTTCTTGAAGAATGTCCAGAATCCCTGGACATTTACCAGTCATGAAGGCATTTTTCCCTTCATGACGACCCCCAAGGGACTCTGTCAACAGGCTCCTAAGCAGACCAAAGTTTTCCCTCTGGAGGTCCAAGGTTCTGCTGAGCACCTCCTTAGTTCCATGACCACCAAGAGGTCTCCAACCACCACATCCCTCACCAGTCCTTCCTATACACAAACACCAGGTCCAGCGGGCACCTCCCCTAGTTGGCTCATTCACCAGCGGTGTCAGGCAGTTGTCTGCCACACATTCCTAGGCTATGTCCTCTGCTGTGTTGTATTTCCAGGAGACATCTGGTAAACTGAGGCCCCCCCAAGGGCCAGAGACTGTGAGATTTCTCCCAGCTGCTTATAAAATATTTCAGCTGCCTCTTTGTCCTGCTTGGGTGGTCCGTAACAGACTCCCATTAGGATACCTGCCTTGTTGGCCTTTTATAAGACCTGCCACAACTGATGATTCTTTTCTTGTCCAGGAAAAGCAGTTTTAAAAATCAAGATTTAAAGTGGATTATGACGTTCAAGGGAAGTTTGAGCTGATACAAAGGCTTTGATATATTCTCTGATATAAAAAGAAACCACAACAACTGAGAAAGCATATGCAATTTTCAGTGTCTCTAAAGGAGAAAAAAGACTTTTTTTCAGCTGTGCTTGAGCCATTGCTTACAAAGCCATCCTGAATATTTTTTTTGTTTTGTTTTGTAGCACATCACCTAGAGTATATAAACTTTTGCTCACTTTCTCTTTTTAATCTTCTTCTCACCCAAAGTGTGCATGTTACTATTTTTGAACCACAATTATAGCACAAGCAAAGACAGCTGTGGCAAATTAACAATAGCCTGGTATCTATAGAGTTTGTTTATTAATTAAGGCATTCCTTTAATTTGTGTGCTTTTAGTGAAGTGGAGAGCTAGTATAACATCATTTCACAAGAGACCTCTGAATTCCTTTGCAGAAATTTCAATGCAGACACCTCCATAATGCCAAAAAGATTTTAAAACATCACAATTAATACAAAGGATAATGTGGAACATACAACTTCCAGACCAAAGGAATGACACTACTTCTCTGTCCTCCATAGTAACACGTTAATTTACAAAATTTTCTATGCTTTGTCTGCAAACGTAACTATAATGATTATTAATAACAGCAATTATGATCTTTAATAGAAATAAGGAGGCATAGTTCATAAAAATGGAAGATTTTATTCTGCACACAACAATTACTCCTGTTGTCAGCAAGATGAAAATTTACTACCCCAGGAAGTCATAAAGAGTCTGATGCATTCTTACACAACACAGTGTGAGCTGCATCTGAATGAGACTGTCCTTTCCAATAGCTTCACCCTCACCCTGTGCTACACTTGTACAAGTTTACGTCTGTGCCATGTTACCAGAGGCTTTTGAACAGACAAGCTAAGTAGCATACCAGCACTCTTTATGATTACTTCAAGGTTGGAAGTGTTTTCTACCTATTTTAATCAAGAGGGTCATTCATTGCTTCAGACAATAGGTTTAGAAGTGTGTTTGGCATGACTGCTTTTTCTCTAGTGCCCAAATAACCAGTGGAGCAGTCAAATGTTTTGTTATGTCTCTTAGGGAGAATCTAGCAAAGCTATGAAAAGGATGCTTGCTTGTCTCCCAGGCCCATGAATACTCTATTTGTGAAGGTGAAGAATAGGTGCAATACACCACTGGTTAGAAGAGAAAGGACAGCCTAATGCATCACCATGTCCAGGAATAATACAAATGGTTGAAATTTCTGCAAAACCTTAATGAAATGGCTGAAATGCTTGGCAACAAGGCAAAAGAAGAAAATTTTTCATTTGCAACTACATTCTGATAAGGGCTTGCAATTTTGCCATAGAATTCAATGCCCTCATGGTGGTGAGTTCTGGTTTTGACTAGGATAGAGTTAGTTCTCTTCAGAGTAGGTACAAAGCTTTGGGTTTGTGCAGAAAACAGGGAAAATAACGCAGGGATGTTTCCATCACTGCTGAACAGCTCATGCACAAGTCCTCACCCCACCTTGCAAGAGAGGAGGCTGGGGGTGCACAAAGAGCTGTGAGGTGACAGAGCCAGGACAGCCAATCCTCACTGACCAAAGGGATATTCCCCACTATACGGCATCATGCTTAGCATATAGAGCTGGGGGAAAATGGAGGAAGAGGGGACATTTGGAGTGATGGTGCCTGTCTTCCCGAGTCACCATTAAAGGTGATGGAACCCTGCTCTGCTGGAGATGACTGCACACCTGCCTGCCCACGGGAAGAGGTGGAATTAATTCCTTGCTTTGTTTCGTTTGTGTGTGCAGCTTTTACTTTACCTATTTAACTGCCTTTTTCTCAACCCACGAGATTTCTTACTTTTACCCTTCCAATTCTCTCCCCTGTCCCACTTGAGGATATTGAGTGAGGAGCCGTGTGGGGCTTAGTTGCTGACTGGAGTTAAACCATGACGTGGGGTGAGAATAAAAAAGTATCTAACCCCCTGGTATAACAAGGTAATGGCAG
Organism: Mystacornis crossleyi; assembly: GCA_013400655.1. Lineage (NCBI taxonomy): Eukaryota > Metazoa > Chordata > Aves > Passeriformes > Timaliidae > Mystacornis > Mystacornis crossleyi. The sequence goes on from VYZQ01054988.1 coordinate 14,991, forward strand.
CTGCATGATGTTAATATAACATCCTAATATTGAAGAGTGGTTACAATTTATGAGTGCAACTCTTCTACAGCACTAGTTGCCGAGCCACTAGTAGCCGATTTGGACCAGATTTCAGTATCTTTATTAGCTATGGATGTCATGGCAGCTAATATGGGTATTACTGACAGAGATTCTAGGTTTTAGTACTTTTGTCTCAGTCTGGAAAGCCTATACATGTGTGGACCAGCACTTGAAGAAAAAAAGAAATCATTCCCATTCTTAGCCCAGTATCAATTCTGTATCATCTTTCTGAAAGTTAATGCATACGGGAAAGTTCAATTGACAGAATCATACAATACCCAGCATTGGAAGGGACCCACAAGGATCATCCAAGTCCGAGTTTTGGCACTTCACAGGACAACTTCAAGAATCACATCATATGCCTAAGTGTGTTCTACAAATGTTTCTTGAACTCCATTGGTGCTCTGACCACTTCCCTGGGGAGCCTGTTCCAGTGCCCACATAAAAACTTAAATTACATTTAAGAGTATCCACACATATATTCAGAATGTGATTCTTTGAACTTGAAGTAAAAACATCTACTTTCTTTATTTTCATGTCAGATGGTTACTACATATTGAACATTCTTAGAATTCCTTTCTGTTCTAACAGACTGAACAACAGAGATTAATGACTGATGTCTTTAAATCACTTACACAGAGAAATTTCCTTACAGGATCCAAGAGATCAAGTCAGGGTATTCTGGTACAGTGCTTCATCAAAGTGAATTTTAGATTAAACAAATAGAAACTCAGGGTTTTTTTTCTGGCCTTTTACTAAGGAAATGTATGTTCATTCAGTGAAACTTGTCTTTTACCCATTGGTTGCTCACCATTTCTTGTAAATATTGCTTATTTTTGGGGGTTTTTTGATCAGTACAGCTCAAGGAAACCATAAATTCACTAAAATTATCAAGGAAAAAAGAAAGAAACTTCTTTTACAGATAAGGCTTTCTAAATCAGTAGTGGCATACAAAATAAGTGATAATAGAGTAGTATTTGGAATTAAATTCTTCTTTTTTAGTCAAGTTCCGTGAATATATCCAAAGGCAGATCCTCAAGATACCTTACATTTCACCAAGCAGAGAACTTCCTAAAGCTCTCAGGCTGGCTGCCCTTTAAATTAATTCCAGGACATGTGCCTTCTACTGGAACATGAATGATCAGATTGGCCAAGTTGTCCAGAGATGTGTGGGAGTTTGAGGTGCAGGTTCTGCCTCATTAGAGATATTTCTACTTGATGGACATGAAGAAAAAAACAAAAAGAAACCCTTCCCAGAGACGCAGGACTTACCCGCTTTAACACAGATAGTCCTCATTCACACAGGAATACCTTTGTTGTCTTTCTCTGTTCTCTAGGCACCAGTTTGTGGAATATTTTGAATGTTTTTCTGATTATACCTTCAATTATTAGAGGTTTGGGGGTTTTAAATCTATGGTGTGTGTTATATTCACAGTTTATCACACAAGCAACATCATTTTTCTGAGTGCATATTATTTTTACAGTAATCACCCTAATTGTTTTTAATAGCAACCTCTATGAAGTTTCTCATGTTAGCAGATTGATTCTGAAGTGTCTTTAATTTACTGCACTAAGATAATATAATGACTATCACTTATCATCACCTTATATTCAGGCTTTATCTCACCTTCCCAATATTAAATCCATCTTTTGAAATTTAGTACCCAGTGAAGGCAGTACAACCTGAATCATGTATACTGTAAAAACAACTGATGAGATCTCAGTTTAAAATTATTACCCATTAAACTTGTAGATTCTACACAACAACAATTTCTTTACTGAACAAAGAAAGTCATAAAATAGTGAAAAAAGCTTTTAAAAAGTTAAGTCTCATATTTGAGCACTAGACTATCTCAGGTTTTCTCAGGATTGCATATCCAAAAATTATAGTAAAAACCCCGTGTAGGACTGCCAGTGGGTACACAAACTGGGTGTTAGCGTTGTATACAATTTAAACAAAGTGGCCTCATTAGCTATGACAATTTACATACACTACCTCTAGCCTATTCTGACCATTCACCAAACATTTAAATGTAGTAAAAGGTATGTTAATTTTTTATCATTTCATTGTATTTGTTCTCATTTTCATAAAGGTACAAAGAATATCCATTTCATAAATTCTCTGGCAAAGTACAACAAATTATTTTCATCACAGAATGTCATATTTTCTTCCTATGTTTATTATCTTGAACAATCAAGTTTTATAAACATCTGGTTGCAGACACCTAGTAAAATAATACACAAATTGCCATATTATCAAAAAAATCCTCAGTAGCTCAAGGAACTATCTCATCTGTAAAACCAGTATTCTAAACAAACACACAGATAGCAAACCTGCAAACCTATAGAAAATTATGTTAACATATTATTCTACTTGCACAGCTTTACAGCTCTGCAAATCATATCACTATGGAGTACTGAATAATTTCGCAACAGTACTGAATTCCATTACAAAGCCTTCATTACTGGATTATTGGCCCATTAAAGCTATCAACACATCATTCTTGAATAATCACCATAATGATGAGCCTCTACCCTAAAACATAATGACGTGTATATTCCCTGCAGCAATAATAAAACAACAATTTAATGTATACTAATATAACAAAGTACTAAGTGGAGTTGACAACAATCAGTAAAAGGACAGGCATGCCTGTATAGTAATCCCTAAAGTAATGAGAACAGTAGGTGAAGAATTTGTTTTAAATACACTGTATCTTAGGGAAGATATGAAGAAGGAAAAAACCTACCATCTCTAATATCCAGCCATGGAGTACAACCGAGTTGTGCCTGTATGTTTGTATAACAAATCAGTTTATTCCACACTTTCTGAATTTTCTGCATTTGTTACTAGAAGTAACTGGGACACTCACAGAATTGTTTCAAGAGGCATTCTGAAAACAGAAGTTCTGTATTTTCCAAGAGAACAGAAATTACAGAGCCACTAGTTCTACACATTTTTGTATGTATCTTCCAAAACACCTTCAATTTTAAGCTGAAAAGACTTCCTTGTGGTAAGGAGAGAGTGGCTCATTTTCAGTGCTCAATCAGTTCTTCCAATTTCTTCCAAAAGTGCCAACAGGGATGCCAATTAATTGGAACTAAGATTTTGTGATGTGCCTTGAGATCATTATTGTATTTCATACAGGTCACTGACCCACTGTTGGCTAGTAATATATTACTGATCAAGAAATTTGAAACTCTTATGATTCATACACCAAGGTATTTTTTTTTAAGGGAATTAATAATTTTTGCTTCTTTTCGGATAAAAATTGAATTCTACTCTTGAAGGATACACTTTAGCTGAAATGCAAGTTACTGAATTCAGTTCAGAGGCAATTGGGTGAAATATAATGACCTGTGGGAAGTGATTCAGCTTTATAATCAGATTGACCCTTGAGGCCTCAGGTCTTTCAGTCTATGAAATGTAGCTGAAGCATCAAGGCCTTTTGAATCTGCACCACTGCACACTGTGATAAGCTTCTTAAGGAAGAGCTCTTCTCTCAGTTTGGAACCAGAGAAGATATCCCAAAACAGCTGTTTATTACTCCAGCTGTATTGATAGAAATATAACCACCCATTTCTCTTGAACATAACACATTTTAACTGAAATTTTATTTTCCTTTTTATCCCTTTTAAATGAAGGAGAGTGGGGAGATGAGGAAGGGTATTACTTCTAGATGTTTTTTCTCAAAGAAATGGCTTGAACCTGGCAGAGCTGGTAAGTTCATCTGATGATATTTCAGACCTCCATGC
>VYZQ01054988.1:19278-32730 GCA_013400655.1 Mystacornis crossleyi
AAGGAGAGAGTGGCTCATTTTCAGTGCTCAATCAGTTCTTCCAATTTCTTCCAAAAGTGCCAACAGGGATGCCAATTAATTGGAACTAAGATTTTGTGATGTGCCTTGAGATCATTATTGTATTTCATACAGGTCACTGACCCACTGTTGGCTAGTAATATATTACTGATCAAGAAATTTGAAACTCTTATGATTCATACACCAAGGTATTTTTTTTTAAGGGAATTAATAATTTTTGCTTCTTTTCGGATAAAAATTGAATTCTACTCTTGAAGGATACACTTTAGCTGAAATGCAAGTTACTGAATTCAGTTCAGAGGCAATTGGGTGAAATATAATGACCTGTGGGAAGTGATTCAGCTTTATAATCAGATTGACCCTTGAGGCCTCAGGTCTTTCAGTCTATGAAATGTAGCTGAAGCATCAAGGCCTTTTGAATCTGCACCACTGCACACTGTGATAAGCTTCTTAAGGAAGAACTCTTCTCTCAGTTCGGAACCAGAGAAGATATCCCAAAACAGCTGTTTATTACTCCAGCTGTATTGATAGAAATATAACCACCCATTTCTCTTGAACATAACACATTTTCACTGAAATTTTATTTTCCTTTTTATCCCTTTTAAATGAAGGAGAGTGGGGAGATGAGGAGGGGTATTACTTCTAGATGTTTTTTTCTCAAAGTAATGGCTTGAACCTGGCAGAGCTGCTAAGTTCATCTGATATTTCAGACTTCCATGCATGTATATGCTTTCCACTTTCCTGGTTGTAATACATTTTAGGACATAGTAGAAGGAGAATTATTTTCCAGTTTGATGGGCCCTGCTACACTGAGTATGTGGAAGCTGAAGTGTCTTCAGGGCTTTGAAATCCATAGACTTGGCTCCCCGACTAAACCTCTCCAGTTAGTGAAGAGTTTCTGATTTCTTCTTAATGAAAAGAATGAAGGCACTTAATAGTTCATTTTTTCTTGGCGATAAATTTGCACCTGGCTACATTCTATTTGTCCTCTATTGTTTTTGAGGAAGAGAGGTATTAAACAAAAAGGGTCTGCACAAAGCAGGTAAAGGGTAAGATGCTGCAGCTGAGACCAAACTCACAAGCTGTCTGTGAGTAGAGTGAGTACAACAATTAAAGCTCCAATACTCTTAAATTGACAGTTCTTATAGTTTCCATGGCTGGGGATGGAAACTTGTAGTCAAGAAAGTCTAGTTCCTTCTTGCTGTAAAATTTTTGCCAATGAACTTTCTGACAGTATATTTTATTTCACCTGGTCAGATGATATGGCTGCTGACTACAGCATATGAGTTAAAGATGTAACAGATGGAGAGTATACATTAAAACTTCAAATTTTTGCATATATAAGGCAGTAATACTCCATCTGGGACTTGCTCTGCCTTTGTACTTCATTGAACACCTCATCAGACTAGAGCAGGCATCCCAGCTTTTCTGCTTCACAGAGAGACTCTCCCAAACTTCTAAATATGAGGCCAAAACTTTTCAAAAAGCCTTTTCCTTGCATGTGTTTAATCACCATGGGAATAGATTAATATTCTTACCTTCATATTTTCAAGCCATACTGAAGAAAATGTTGATGTGCCAACTCAAGCAGATTATAGGTGCATGTATAATAAGGAACATAAATGTTTAATGAAAAAAAAACAACTTACTGATGAGAAAAATGGATTTTTTTAACTTAAAGACATATAATTCTGGCAAACTTAGTTATTAAAAGGGCTAATCCCTACAAGAATAACTGTCTGTAACTCCCTTTTGGCTGAAAATTATAAGCGGTAGGTAGTGAAAAATACAAATATTCCTCAAATGTTTTAAACTTTGTTGTTGCTGCTGTTGACAGTTTGGTATTATTTCTATTATTTCTTTATTATTTTTGAATTAGTGTGAATAATTTGTCAGTTGTAATACTCAGGCCACTTAAGAGGCACAATTGATACATTTTTTGCAAATGGAACTGCTTACACACTTCAGTGTGTATGTCCAGTGGCAGTAGATGGCTGTTATCCAGTGAAAAATACTGCATTTATTAAATCAGCTCTTAAGTACAACAACCTTGTGGAGCCAAAATACTACAGAAAGAATATGGAACAGTAAATATTTTCTCTCCATTAATTTGATGCATTGCACTGTTTATTTGTTACAAAAATGTACTATAAAATATAAATGAAAACTAATACTTGTCCATGTGTAGTAACTAGAGCACAAGATATGCTGGACATATTTGTGCAAAGGGCATGAAACTAAATCCAAGATACATTTAATTAAAAAGAGATTATTCAGACTCAGCAACATAGAAAATCAAATTATATCCGGTTGAATTCTGGTACAACATTAGGTCACTTAAATCCTAAACTGAATTCCAAATACAAAGTATTCTGCCTCATCAATCACAGTGAGGGAGGAGGGTAGCAGACCAGGCAGCAGCACTTGCTCATCTCAGCAAACAGCTGACTCTAACAAAGGCTATTGCTTTCAGCATGTGCAGACGTAGGGATGGGATGAGAAAGCAACAAATGCAGGTACCCTCTTTATCGAAGGCATATGTGGAAGAGCACTGTCCCAAATTCTCTCAAGAAAACTTTGGCTTAAGCTGTTTCATTGCACATTGTCTGACTTCCATCCTGCAGTCTGCGATACCTAAGGGGAAAAAGAGGGAATCCTGCAGCCACTGACAGCACTGCAACTTGTCCAGAAAGAATTTTAGCTTTGTATGCGTTAGAATTTGGCTGGCCTATAACTAACTTTCTCCCTTTGCACAAATGGAGGCATCCAATGGAATAATTGCATCTAAAGGATATATCAGGGAAAATGGAGCAAGAGAGCTCTCTTGCATTATACGGGTACGGTGCCTCCAGCTATTGGAAATTTGGAAACTTTTTCTGGCGTCTTCCCAGGATGATTCTGCTCCAAGTGAGTAATACAGTTCAAAGTGAGATACAGAAGTTTGGACTTGAACACATGAATGTACTCAGTGAAGAACAATACCTTCTCTTTTTAATGTTAATTAGCAACTCAATAACCACGGAGGTCAACACCCCAAAGCAGCTAGAGCTTTTAAGCCAGTTCTGCCTACGTCTTTTCTTTTATACAAGCATTCCAACAAGACCAAACAGCTTTTATAGACCTCTTTTTACTAGAAGTTTAAGTGTAAAGAGAAATTCTTTCTAAAAAAGGAGAAAAAATTAGAATGTGAAGAGTGAAAGGAGGAGACTTGGAAACAGATCTTACTCCCTTTGCCAGTCATGTTCTTAAGTAGCAAGTAATTTTAAGTAACCCTTTCATTTAGGTTTGTTTTCATCCAGCAACCTTTACTTGGGCTATGATAAACCCTGCAGGGATAACTTTGGATTTACTTTCAATCTGTGCTGGTCTGCATAGGTACCTCTGCCTACTTCAACCTGAAGCTCTGAAATATTATCCTCTGAATATTTCCAACTGTTCCCAAAAAGGAGTCAATTCTGTCCACCTTCTTTTAGAAACTTGTGTTTGACAAAGTGTGCAGCAATCAGGACATGACAAATGGAAGCCTTCTTGCTCTTCATATTCATCCTGAAAAAGAATCACAATGTGTAAAATGAGAACAAACACATAAAAGAGCTGCTGCAGAATGAAAGATCATCACTTTTAAAGGAAATTTTGTAATTTTGCTGTTGCGTACTGTAATTAATTGCTACAGTAATAGATAAAAGACTTCTGCACTTTCAAAGAAATTTTATTCAGTATTTCCCAAAGCATGAAGAAGGAGCTCCTTTGCAATCTGATCCTCAGGCCCTATTCAGCCCTTGAAGTAAGTGACTCGTGCTTTGGCAGGAGCTGATATATTCACTGTTTTCTTGATCTTCATTGTCAGTGCATAGAGACATATTTGAGGGGACATCGGTGGTGGTTTGACCCTGTCTGAATGCCAGGTGCCCACCAAAGGCACTCTATCACTCCCCTTCTCAAACAGGATAGGGGAGAGATAATATAAGGAGGGGCTCATGAGTTAAGGTAAGGACAGGAATCACTCACTGTCACGGAGCAGGCCATTCCTGAAGTGCTGTGCCCTGTGGAAAAGGGGCCCATGCTGGTGAAAGAGAATAAAGTTAAGCCCAGGAAGAAGGTAGGGGTTGGGGGAAGGTGCTTTTAAGATTTATCTTACTAATTTTGACTGATAAAAAATTCAACTAATTTCCCCAAGTCAAGTCTGTCGTGCCTGTGATGGTAATCGGTGAGTATCTCCCCATCCTTACCTCAACTCACAAGCTCTTTGTTATGTTTTCTCTCCCTCTGTCCAGTTTGAGGAGGAGAGTGAGAGAGTGGCCTTGGTGGGCAGCCGCTCTACAGCCAGGGTCAAGCCACCACAACATCCAGCATGTTCTTTCAAATGCTTGCAAATGACTCCACTCTTATAAAGGAACTTTTTACTTGCAGAGGACGTTTCCACTTAGCTCTTGCCACTGTTCAGTAATCTGCCACACGTGAGAGGGATGGATAAGTCCTCTGAATGTAGCTATGTGCTGGACCTTTGAACAGGCAGGAAGTGCAGATGTTGAATTACAACTATTAACATGTGACTACATATTAGTTTATCAAGAGAAATGGAGAAAAGGTGGCATGTTACAAAATAGAAATAAATTCAATAACTCTTAGATTCCAGTATTTATGATAAAACTAAAATTTCAAAATATCCTTCATAAGTTATTTTAGACCTATTTCTTTTCCACAGAAAACACCTGGAGACTTAAATGCAATATTCTCTGGTTTAGATTTATAATGGAAAAGTATTAGAAATACTTGTTTCAATTCTTTTTCTAACATGGGGAAACTACAATAGTTCCCCAGGCAATTATTTCATGTTCTGTGCCCTTATTTACAGAATGCCAACTGTTGTCTTTGCATCTAATAAAAAGGTAATGCCGCAATTCTGTAAATGCTTATACTGTAGGCATCAGACTTTATCAACTGAAAGTCAGATAAGCTTTTTACTTTGTACAAGAATTCTATTGAGATTCTTAGGCAATGATCTCTGACATTTTATATCTGTTTTTGTTACATTTATGCAACTGTACTAATATACTAAGTCTTACTAATGTTTCACATCACCTTTTCCTCATGCATTAAAACATTTGTACCTTGTGCCTTAACTAAGAAGTTCTTTCCCTCTCTCCTCCCATCATCCCCACCTCCTAACTAGCTTGGAGTGCTTTTGATGCATGTTACCTAGACCTCAAAACTACATATATGGATTTCTTCTTTCCTGGTGACGCATTCCACTGTGGGGAACTGTGGAGAGTTCTTTTAAAAATGGATGGTTGGGAATGAAATTAAGCCAAACAAGGCAAACCTTGTATCTGAGAACTGTTTATTGATAACAAAAAGGAGAAGCCAATGGAATCCCCCAAACGTAAGAGGGCTAGAAGAGAAAGAAAAGAAGAAAGGAAAATGGAAAAGGACTGGGGGAGAGGAGAGAGAGGGGACAGAGAGAAAAAGAGGGCGCTACCACCAGCGAGCCAGGGCAGTGCTGTCGGTGTCCGGGTGGTGAGGGGTGTGCATGCCGCCTGTCTGTCTGTGGCCGGCCTGGGTCTCAGCGAGCCTGCGCGGCTCCCGGAGGGGCACAGCTCCACAGACACAGCTCCCGTGGCGACAGCACTGGAATGCGGTGAGTGGGCACTCGGACGGGAGGACCAGGACCCTGGACGGGGTCGCGGTGAAGGTTGCAGTGACCAGATGGATCAGGGCAGCAGGGCGGGCACTGATCGGCGCGGCAGCGTTGGAAGCAGGCAGCCCAGGCAAGGACGCGGGGCGAAGTGGCAGGGCGGCGGTCAGGGGCACAGGGAGGCAGGACAGGTGTGAGGGCGAGCCAGCAAGGGGAGGAGACCGGAAGGCAGGCTGGGCCAGGGCAAAGGAGGGAGCGAGCCCCCCGAGAAGCAACGCAGTTGGTTTTTATACCCCCTGGCCCCTCCCAAAGCCTGCCCGCTAACAGGGAATCACTGGCCCAGTCCAGCCTTTCTTTGCTGTCCACTGGTGGAGTCCTTTTCACCACCTGATGGGAGAAGCCCCTTCACAGTTTCTCCTGCGGCCTGCCTCATGGGAGATGTTGCCAGACGAAGTCCTCCCAGAGACAAGGCTTCTTCTAGTTGCCTCCTGCACCTGGCACATGTGCACCCCTCCTCCACATGCCTCTGACAACCATTGTTGAGGCATAACAAAACTGATCTGGCTCCTCACACCTGGTTTGGAGTTCATCTAATTCAAGATCTTTCAAATCTTTCACTATTGCAAACAATCCCAAGCCCTCTTTTCTGCACACCATGGTGAATACATAGGATGTGTAATCTTTAGTAATGTTATTCTACTTTCCACGTCCTGTTTAGTGTTTAAAAGGTCTGAGAAATTTCACTGGTCTTCTCGGGGAAAGCTAATTTCCCTTTCACCTGCTCCTCTGAGGGCTATCATCTACTGTCTGGACTTTATATACTACCAGAGAAATCTGAAGCCTGTGTCTGTCAAAAGTTAGGGAAGGCACCACTACCACCAGCCTTTTTTTTGTGGTGCAGATCATGTGGCTGTATTCTCTCAAAACAGACCCTTTTGTTGCCCTGCCACTTAAAACTTTTTCAGCTTTTCAGTTTGTTACTCTTTTTATTACAATTGCTGGTCACCTGTAGTCTTGTGGGTCCCTTCCAACTCAGGATATCCCATGATTCTATCACTTGCTTCCTGGTCAAAGTCAAAATATCTGCTGCTCTTTATTAAGATCTGTACTTCTCTAGGGTTTTTCTCCTCCTTGTAATACACCTCAAAATTTCTCTGTGCTTTCAGTTGCTGTTCCATTTACCTGCCATTTGACTTTGAGAGGTTCACTGGTGTTTATTGTGTGGAATTTGTCATATTCTCTTTTAACTTGTCACAATTCTAAGTATCAGTTCTTAAGAAACATTTAAACAGTCAAATTGGATCAGGAACCACACTACTAGGGTGATGACTCCCATTTGTACTTGAATTCTTTCAAATTTTGTTTGAGGAAAGAAACTTTAATCACTCCTCAACTCTTGCAATAATTTCCTCATTCTTTATTTATTACAGGTCCTGTATAGTTTCCTTTGCAGTTTTTGAATACTTAGGTCTCATAAAACTTCATGCACAGTCTAATTCCCCTTCACTGTCCATTTCACGCACAATTCTTCAGCCCCATTTTTTTAAGCAAAGCTGGAAATTTTGAGAATCTTAAATTTACCTGTCTAAATTCAGACCTCATTGCTGCTTGCTTAATCTTGCTTTGTTTTCTTTCTGGAAAATTGCATCTTTCCCTCTTCACTGCTAACTCTTTGCTCTGCATTGGGATGACAAGTTTGACAAACTAAGAAAACCTGCAGATTTCAAGGGAATGCATAGAGTAGTGATAAGTGAATTAAGAAAGACAAGCTGCTGTGAGTGGATATATGATTAGGATTACAGTTAACAAGCAGAGAAAAATCCAGGGGACATAATGAAATGAGAAGAGCTATGGAAACCAGTGTGCTAGTATATAATGAGGGAAATGGTTATAACGCTCACACATCCTATATGACTATTTACACTAGCATATTTAATAGATTGCATCAAGTTAGGACATTCTGCATGCTATAAATTTCAAGATAATATCTACTGATATTATTATATGCCATACTAGCCAATGCTTCCAAAACCGTTACAAAAACCCCCAAAGTAAATTAGTAAAATTCTGTAGAAATCCATATCAATTGCTACTTACTTTTTTATCCTCTTCCTAATGGTTACATAATATGTGTGATACTATGTGGAGTTATCTTTGTCATTATGTAAAGGTTGCTTTGCTTAATTTCAGTGGTAACAAGTTGGAAAGTAAAATAAGAATGTGTGTGTGTGGAGTAATTAAATAAATAAACAGCTAACACTATTTTTTTTCACTTAAATTTCATCCATCTCTATAAATAAGTTTGGCATAATCAGTGCAGGATCAAATTTGAATGTGTGGGTGTTTTTAAATTTCAGAAAATATCCCCATCTCATATACTAGTGTGCCCTTTAATTTACTACTTAAATTACTTACAGATTCAAATTTATGAGAAAAGGACTCCACAATACTATTTGTTTTGAAATCTTTAGCAAATTCAGATGATTGCAAGTCTCCCCGTGAACACAATACAAATACAAATTCAATACAAACACAATACAAAATAAATGTCCTTAAGACTCATCCATACAAGTTCTCTAAGTTATCTAGGGTTTCTTACGCACAAAGGTAAGTATTTATACTTGGAGACTACAAAAGAAGACAGTATTTGTAATCAGTTTATTTAGAACATTTAGGAGAAACTATAAAGAATTCATCAGCTTCAAACAGTTAAATCCTCAACACTTAAAATAGAATAGGTAAAATACCTCATATGTCTCACTAAAAAAAAGCATTCAACATCTTTTGCATTTATACCAAAGTTACTGTATAAATGGGTATTTGGTGTTTAGCTAGGAATTTTTCTAGCTAGAAATTGCCTATATTCTTCGAATTCTGGACAAACTAAGTACTACCATAACTTTCACTGAATCTTATGAAAGCCGCAGGAGAAATCTGACATCTTACTCAAGGACGCACCTCCTTTTTAAAAAGAAAAAAGCTTGACCTCATGTCCTGCTCCCATGCAATAGCCTACCAAATAATAATGCTCAAACTTTTTCTTAGTATTTTCTGTTTAGTGTTCTGATGATAGTTACATTCTGTTGACATTCTTCTTCTTGTAAGTAAAAGTGACTTGTTCAGAACTGTTCAGGCTGTGACGTACAGCACTGTATAACAGCTAAAAGTAGTGATTAAAACAAAATGTGTGTTTTCTTGAAGAGGGATCTACTATATGCTTCTAGTTCAGAAGGCTACAAGGAGTGACACAATAGCACCCTAAGGGAAAAAGAAAACCTGGTGACAGTGTCCTAGCTTCATTTCAAATACATCAAGAATTAACACTGCACAACAGTTGAATCCAAGTGTTAGATTGTAACATCTGAAAAGAAAGTTCTTTTTAACCTTGTGAACTAATTGGCTGTTCAACTACCAGAATTTCAGTTGGACCTTATCCAGTTCAGTTCTTAGAAATATATGGATGCCTGCTGGATAGCTCTGCACTGAGCCTCTGGGTTATCTTTCACTCTTACAGTTTATTGAAACACATTTCTTCAATTGCTCAATTCATTGCTTGTAAAAGGGAGATGTTTGAATCTCCAGATTATGATTCTAATTTCACTAGTTTTTCTCATCCCTCAGTAAAGAATCAACTTCACCATTTTCTGACTTCAGAAAATTTCTTGTTTTTAAATTGTTTAAATTGGGATCTTTTCTTTATTAGGAGAGTTTTCTGTAACTGGATCCTCTCAGTCCTTCATGTATGAGATTCCTGTACAATTCCCTGTGCCTGGAAGTTCTGTTTTTCTGACCATCACATCTTGTAGTTGTATGGTTTCTTTCACATAAACGTTACCAGTGCTGGGGAGCCAGCTGTACCCAGAATTTCTATCTTCTTCCATTTATCAAGATCTTCTCAAACTTTTTTCTCTCCGTTGGAGGTTGAAATGCTTTCTACTCAAATCCTGCTTTCACACAGTCCCTCAGGGGCTGGTCAAGGCTCTTCAGCATCACTTGAGGAGAAGAAATAGACACCTTTATTTCCTTCACTTGCCGCTATGCTGAATGCTATTCTTTGAAAATGACCAGTTTCTGCTACATATTTCTTTGGAAGTGCCTCAGTGTTAAGCTTCATGAACATAATGCATATTTCACTGTATTCAAATCAGAATCAGAGCTGAAAAACTGAATAAAACTGGAAAAAATTTCATAACTGCTCTGGATGCTTAAATAAACCCCTCTGGCAATGCAAGAGAAATATACTGGGGAAATGATGCACTGTATTATTAATGTTGAAAAAAATGTAAAAGGTATATTGAAATCCACCATTCCTTTCCTGATAGATGTTGTAAACTTTAACTGGCAGCTACATGCTAGAAAGGCAGAACATCTGTTTCATTTGTGAGAAAAATTATCTCAGGCTTAATAGATGGCTATTAAAATAAAAATGGTTATTATATCACCTCAGTTTCCAGAACTTTCACTAATTCCACAATGAGAATTCAGGAAAAAAAAGGTATTTCTCCATAAAAATAAAAGCATTGAATTTCCTGTTACCTGAGCAGTGATTCAGAGTTTTCAGTTGCAAAGGAAAACCCTTAAGTTTTCAACAAAAGAATCCCAGCAACAGATGAGGAGTTTGTCTATGTGAGGAACAGTCAGACTGCAGATCTCTACCCTACCACTCTGGCAAAATACTTCCAGTAGAAGCTTAATCCAAAATAGCCATTAAAAGCTGAACAAGAGGTTTTCCTGGTCAGCCAGGAAAAAAACTCCTTCAGTATTTCCTTCCTGTCACTATACCACTGTTATTCACAGCAGTCAATTCTTTTTCATCCTTTGTATTCCCTTCAGGCCTGCTATTGTGCAAAGAGAAATGGTATATTGAAGGAAGAGAATTTAAGTTGGTCAGAGTTACTCAAAGCCAATTAATATACAAATTAGAGAGAAAGAAACTTTCAAAACAAAGAAGAATGTTAGTAATAATAATACAGGGGAAAACTAGTATTGAAAAAAGTGGCTCATTTTACAAATCAGTGGAGAGCCATATCAAAAAACCCCTTATATAGCTAAAGTTAAACTAAGAAAAATATCTGAATATTGACTCCAATGACATTATAAAAACAAACACTAAAAAAGAAATAGTGAAAAAGACCTGGAAACACCTACCTGAAAGACGAACATGATATCTGAAGAGGTAGCCTGAGGATCATTAGAGCCTATCAAACTTGATTTTCAATTTTTTTGTCCCTAATTTTTCATCTTAGTTAATTACACCAAATGAAACCTGTGCTATACCAGACATTAAAGAAGCCACAGAAAAAAAGTATACTTTCATTGAGAGGCAGATTTTCAAATACCCAGTAAGGTGTAAGCTGTCAGGGGTTTCTCCTGTGATTCAAATATTGACAGCACATCTCCCTTCCCCAGTGACTTCAACACACTGCATCTTCCCTTGCAGTGGACATATTAATAAGTCCTCTAATCTTAACATTGCCTAGAATGTTCATTTTCTGAAGAAAAAAAATTACACATAGTTGAATCTTTTAGAATTCTTTGAATGTGGTTTTGTGAATTCCTGTGAGTATAGTTTAGGTAGACTTTAATTGTCTTGTCAAAGACTTGAGAAGTCTGAGAAATGAATTAAACATGAATGGAATGGCCAAGTATTGTTACGGATAAAAATCTACCTAGAGGACAAGAGAGAATAAATGTTTTATTGTAAGAAATGATTAATAGTTTTCTTTCATACAAGAACTCTCCCTGGAAAGCAAGTGAGGAATGAGACAACAAATGTGAAAATTACTTAGGCTAATCAGGACCAGAAAGAGCTGTAAAGAGCTGCAGAAAGCTATAACCAGATGGGACAATGGGCAACTTGGCAAGCGGACAACCATGTGTTATTACCCAAATGAGGTAAAGTGCATAAGAAAGAGAAATGCAAATTTTTCTTCTCAAAAATGCCAGACATAACTGAAGAGTTGTGAGTATCAAATTGGGAACAAGTATACAAGTGAATAGTGAAATTTCATCCGGGCTTTTGGTGATTGTGCTTTTAAAAAGATGCTTCAAAATGAAAGAAAATTAAGAAGGGTGAAAATACTGAAACTTCAGAGAGGAAAGAGGCTGAAAAGATTATTTGCTTTAGAAAAGAAATGAGTAAGAGAGAGTATGAGGAAAACCTACAATATAATCAGTTGTAGGCAAGATGGAGTGAACATACTTACCTGCTTCTTTCATAACATGAGAACATGGAGACATTCAATTTAGTTCAAAGGCAGAAACCTGAAAGATTATCTGTACCTTTTCACATACAGTGCAGTTAAACTGTGACACTTTTCAAGAGTTTATTTAGGCTACATTTAGTGAGATTCAAAGAGGAATTGAGTATTATATGATGATCAAGTCAGAGTCCTCCAAATTAGTGACAAATAAAACTTTGGATGTTAAATTCTGCCTTTTGTGGTTTTTATGCTTAAATCAGTCTCTAAAAATTACAAAGGAGCAGGTAACCTATGTAGGGGGACAGATTATGCCATACCCATGCCAGCTACAGAATGCTTGACTCAGTCCCTCAAGCTTCGTAGTTCTTCTCTTTTTAAACATAAATTACCGTATAAAATATACACTCAGTTAACACAGTATGGCATTTAGTTTTTGTCCGTTTCTGTATATTTTAATTGAATATGCAAATTCTAATGTACAATTACTTTCGTTTTTTATAACATAGCATTATGACTCAAATCAGCATGCAACTCAAAGTGAATTCAAAAACAAATAAGAAATGAAGGTAGTTACAAATGCAATCTGAAGTACATGAACAACCACTTTATTTAGCTAGCAAAAGTCTAACGGATGCCTGAGCAGGATTCCCAAAGGAATAAACAAGCAATTAAAAAGTCAAAATCACAAAAATGTCAGTGGTTATTTTGGCTCTCTTCCCCAGCAGGAGCACTCATTAAATAAACATGAGTCTTCTTTTTATATTTCTGTAGTTTTGCTTTTTCCTTGAGTGTTCATTTCTCCTTTGCTTTTGTGGATTTTTTTTGCTTTTGCTTTGTTTGGTATGGCTTTTTTCTACACTTTATATTATAACCTGGATATAAGGCATATAAATTGCAAACCAGTGTTTCCAGATGTTGGAACTACAGTTGTGTGAAAAAAGTCCCCCAACCAGAAAAGAGTATAAAAATGTGCTTATTTTGAATCAAAGTTTTTGTTTGTTTGTTTGTTTTGGGGGGTTTCCTTTTTTTTCTTTTTTTTCCCCCTAAGATAATATAAAAATCGGATAGGAATATCAGCTTGTGTTCTGAAAAGAGTTTAGGAGCTGTTCTATTAATTTCAAAAAGTATCAAGTTCTCAGTGTTGGTTTTTGTCATTTTGCCCATTTATTCTAACTACTCCACTAAAATTTTTCTTCGAGAGTTGATCCATTAAATAAAAGGAATCACAACATGTATGTTGCGGTTCCGGTGGCCATGAAGGAGGCGAGAAGGCTCCCTGCATGGGGGCCTCAGAGGGTGTTTATTCACATGGTTCCCAAAGGCAGAGAGAGCCACATGGTGACAGGCTGGTTCCCCGAGGCAGAGAGGAAACACATGGCATGGAGCCTGGGGTTTCACATGGGGACGAGGGGGGCGGAGAGAGCCCATGGACTAATGGTCTCAGGGTGCAGGGGCAGTGCATGGGCGCAGTTGGGGTATTGGGACCAACAAGGAGAACTCGAGGGAGTGGCCAGGACTAGGGGCAGGGAAGGGAAAACAGTGTGGGAAGGGCGTTTAGTAAGCAGTGGGGAAGTACAGCGCCACACATGTATTTTT
>VYZQ01054990.1:1797-46997 GCA_013400655.1 Mystacornis crossleyi
TCTATCCAAGCTGACAGAAATCTGTGGCTGTTTTTAATGAGGATTAAAATGTTACCTCAAGTACATTTAGAGGTAATTTTACAAAAAAATCTTTTGCTTGGAATTAAAAGAGATGTTCCTTCACTTGAAAACTCTGGTGACCTCTTCCCCCTGGCCTGTTGGTGCATCTCTGCTCAGAAGAGTCTGAGAACAGGTGGAGAATGCACTGAAATGGGTGAAACTGCTGCCAGCCCCATATGGCACAGCAGTGGAGAGAGCTCCCTCCTTCTGGAGGCTGTGCAAACTGGCAATCTCCAGCCTCTGAGACGAAGTCTGGGATAATTTGCCATCACATCAAATGTATTTATTCTGTGATCATAATTTTCTGTGTGTGAAATGAAGTTTTTTCTGCACTTCCAAGTTCAGTTTGAAAATATTAATCCAACAATTGCTCTGTTTCTGGGGTTGTCAGTGGAATGCTGAGGGATGTTTTGGGAAAGAAGAAAGGAGTAGATTTTCCTTCAGGTTTTAATGAACTTTTTCTAATGAAATGAGAATTCTTGTTGGCAAGGGAAGCGAGGAATCATTTGTTTCCTTCATGGACAAGATGTCAGGGAACAGCAAAAGAGTCTCTGCAAAGGGAGATGAGCTGGGAGCCAAGGACAGCACCAAGGCAGGCAGAGCAGTGCTATTAGTGAACAGCAGTGCAGCTGGCAGACCCAAAATGCTGATAATGCCCATCTGAATTCTGGTCGAGAAGCTAAAGAGAGAGAGAGGTAGCTGCCTACACCTAAGTGTACTTAGGCCATGGCTGAGGAGAAGAGTAGTTCCTGAGAATTTGGAGGGAAGTTCGTGCCGTGGGGGCTCCAGATGAAGCTTCTTATTGCTCTTCCTCACAATTCCACTCAGCTGACCTCCTCTGAGGTTACACAACCCTTCTGGAGCTTGCTGAGCCTCTGGGGCAGGATGGATGAGGATGCAGATGCAGGTGCTTACACTGAAGGGAGGTTACATGTTCTTTAGGGCGGTCAGTGTCAGCTCCTGACATGAGAAGCATGTGTCACACCCTTGCCTTATTGGCTGTAGCTCCATTAGTGAAAATGAGTTAAATTAACTGGGCTGTTGATGTATATTCATCTGTCAATGTGATTTTACAGCTTGTTGCAACTCTGCTTCTTCAGAGCACTAGGACCCAATTAAAAATTGAAAGACACCTGTCACAAATCACAACTACTCAACTGTATTTTGGTGGATAATCAAAAAAATTTATGCTCTATTTGTTTGATTTTGAAAATCCTAAGAATTTTCTGATGAGGAGGTTTCTGAAAATTTTTTATGAAGTTTGAGGTATAGGAATGCCAGTCTTTAAAAAAAAATTAAGATGTAGCTCTACAAGAGGATACAGTACAGGTTAGTACAATGAGTTGGGTTAAATGCAATTCACTGAGAAGTCTCCCAATCATTAAACAGTGCCAGATCCCCAGGGTGCAACAGACCTCTTTTGAATCCTTATTTTCCTGCACTAGAATACTCTTTTTAGTAACATACCAGAAATGGATGTACTTTTCAGTCCTGATCAGAACTGGGGGAAAAAAAAAAAAAAAATTGACCTTTCTCAGATTAGCTTTTTGTGGATTTTCTCTTTCGTTCATGCTACTTTTTAACTTTTTTTTTTTTTTAATAAATCTGTACACTGAACTTATTTGGGGAATAGTTAAATGTTTATAGTATGTGCAGTCATTGGATAATAACTTTGTTTAGTCTCTATTTTTCTTTAAAAGTATTCAATATAGCAATCTAAAGTTTCAAGTGGATGACATTAGAAATATTTCACAGGGGTCCTGCCAGAAATTTCTATTTCAGCATATAAATCTCAGTCAAATCAGATTTGCGGGAGACATCTGTGAGTAGCTCATTTTCAGCAGGTTGCTTTTAATCAGTCTCAGTATTTCCTTGACCACATCAGACTTCTGTAAGCATTGAAGGAGAACAATATCCAGCAAGAGGTGCCGCATATAGCCTTGTAAAGTGCTGATACCATTGAAATAAAAAGGGGGGTTTTGGGTGTGTTTTTTTTTTTTTAAGACTTAAAAGATTGTAAGTAAAAATAAGGCTGACTTCAATACCTCTTAAAATCATTGAGTTTAGAACTGGATGTACTGAGCTGTAGTATCTTCTTTTATTAGCAGGAGAGACAAGACTCAGAAATTAATTTCCATTAGTCCTAATGGAAAGTAATAGTCTTTAAGTTTTGTTTTGTGATGTAGCTATTGCTATTTACTGTTCAACTTCTTAAATTTTAGAGTAAAAAAAAAAAAAGGGAANTTTTTAAATTTTAGAGTTAAAAAAAGGGGGAAACATGTCAAAGAACACTGTTTTATCTCTGTACTTATTGGGCACTAACAATGACAGTGGACGCTACTTGAATCTGATGACTCCTGGCTGTGCAATGTATCTATTTCCTCTGCTATCTTGGTTCCTGTGGGACAATCATTCTAAAACTGAAATAATGGAGTACCATAGTCATTTGATCGCTTTTTTTATAGCCATAGGGTGTCATTGATGATTTTTCCCAAACTACAAGTTTCATTTGATATGTAGTCAGATCATCAGAAAATAACATTCCTGGAAACTTTGACTGTTACTGAGAGATGCTGTTTGGTTTTTTTCTGCTTTTTTCCTTCCAAGAAAAAGATGCAATTTTCAAACTTCAACCCTTATTTAATTTGATGGATCTTCCAGAGAGGCATGATTTTCTTGAACTCCACGATGCTTATACTGGATTCAATTCGTTCTTGCCCATGCACGGTGCCCGTCTGCCTGCTGTCCTCATCCATCATTTGTCCTCTGCGTCCCAAAGCAGGCACGGACTGTCAGCGCACAAACTGCGCCGGTGCCTGGGAATGGGGCAGCACCACTTGATCCAGATGCACTCAGTCATTTGTGAGGGACTGCCACGGGGATGCCTTGCGCTCCTCCTGGGGGTGAGGGGAGGTGCTGCACTGCACCTTTGGCCTCTTGCTGAAGGGCTCGGGGTGGCTGTGACTATCTTGGATCACATGAGTGCACTTGAACAGCACCTACACAGTCTCTGTTCAAAAACAAGGCCAGCAAGAGGACATGACAGCCTGGTGTCCCTGTAAACACCAGCCTGGCCTCAGAAAAAGGACAGCAAAGCTGCCTCAGCAGCTTGAATTAAGTGCTGTGAAAGGAAGGCTCATGCTTTACAGAGCGTGAAGATATTAAGGGTAATACCAGGCTCCTGCTATTACCAGGTAAAACAGAGAAGTCCCATTGCAACCGGTTAGACTGTTTCCTTTTCTAAAATACCCAAAGATGTTCCATATTATAATCCAAATTTAGCTAATAAACTCTCTGGCCAAAGACACTTTTATCTCACTTTATGATGGTAGAGGTCATAGCATGATATGATCTTGGTTCAGGTTCTGCCCATGGCTGTCACATAAATGAAAGTTCTCTGCTGGAGCTATTCAGACTACTCCTAAATGTTCAGCATAGGCTAACCTAAATGAACTAGGTCTCCAGTTGACATTTTTTCCCATTACTCTACTTTAAAAAAGAGGATAGGAAGTTAGAAAGGACATAAACTTTGTTACTAATGCTTCAAGTTCTCTCTAACAGTGTCTAATAAAACCTCATCAATGTAAGTATTGTTCAATCTTTCCAAACTAAAACTTACAGTGAAAGGCAGAGAGAGGAACATGTATGTTTCTTTATTTCTTCTGAAATAAAACCTTGTTAACTCTAAGAAGCTGCAAAATAAAGCGATTGTGTTATTTCATTAACCTTTAGTTGTAGCCAATTTTGCCTTAATGGCAATATGTAAATTTTCCCTCAATTGGGATGTCATTCTACTGGCATATGGAATATTGTTCATAAGATTCTTACTAGGTCAGTAGATGTTTCTTCTGTCAGTGGTATTTGCAAAAGCAGAATCTTACTGCCAATAAAATGTGTGCTGTAACATCTTTAATATGCAAGCATATGTTCATCTTAAAACTGCCCTTGTTGCTAATAGCTGCAAGCTTACATCTGCTTCTGTCAGTGAGCCTTGTCTAGGTCTCCAACAGCTATTTGAAGAGAAAAGCCTGTGCTGAATTGCAGAGTTCAAACTACGAAGGAATTTTAGCTATATGTTCTTGAAATCTTTATCAAAATATTTATTCAAAATATGAAATCTTTCTGGAAATAATTGGAGTAGCTTGAACCAGTCTAGCAATATGATAGACAAGGGAGCACTTTCCAAACTCGTTGTGGAAGTGGTTCAGTTGAACATGATTAGTGAGCTTAATAACAGGATTGCCCAATAATTTGCTTTCCTAGCATGTCAGCGTTGTGTACAGCTGTATCTCATTTGCTCCACTCAAATAAATATTAGTTAACTTCTAAGGGCACCCAGAGTGAAGCCATCAATTCACAGATATCCTTGCTGGCAGCCCTGTCAGTATAGCTCCAGTGCCATTGGCTCCAAAGCCTTTCCCACACTGCTTTCTCAGTCATGCATTGCCTCAAAAGCCTGAATTAAAGTACAGTACAGCATAATAGACCAGACAAAAGCTTTCTGTTCTGCCTTTAAGGAACACCATTTTACTCTTCAACCTGAGCAGGGGAGGAAGAGGCAGGGTACAGAAAGGAGAAGTAACAAAGTGAGGATGATATAAAGGCTGTCTGTCTGGTAACAGACAACAGTACTTCTCGCTTCCTTTAACATCTGCTGCTGCAGAAGGTCAGGCTAGAAATGCTGGTATGGGGATATGTTTTGGATTTGTGCTAAAAATCACTTTAATAATAAAGGGATGTTTCTGTTATTTCTGAGCGATGCTTACCCAGAGCCAAGGCCTTTTCTGCTCCTCTCCCCACACCCTGGGGAGGAGGCTGGGGGTGCACAAGGAGCTGGGAGGGGACACAGACAGGACAGCGGACCCCAAGTGACCCAGGGGTTACCCCAGACCATATGGTATCATGCTGAGCAATAAAAAACCTCTGGGCAATAAGGATTTGAAGGGGCACATTTGGAGTGATGGTGTTTGGCATTTCCCAAGTCACCATTAGGCAGGAAGGAGCCCAGCTTGCCTGGGGATTGCTGAGTGCCTGTCCCTTCATGGGAAGTGGGAATGAATTCCTTGTTTTGCTTTGCTTGTGCACAAGGTTTTTGCTTTACCTGTTAAACTGACTTTATCTCAGCCCATGATTTTTGTCTCTTTACCCTTCTGTTTCTCTTCCCCATCCCACTGCAGGGAGTGAGGGAGGGGCTGCATGGGGCCGAGCTGCCTGCAGGCATTAACCCGTGACATTATCTTAGGGCAGGGAGGATTTCCCCTATTCACATTTCAGAGGCTTTTTTCAGTATCAGCATTTCAACTACTCTCTGATAATCCTGCTGTGGCATCAGAGAAAAACGATCCTGTTAACAGCTCAATTTAAAATTTTATTTTTCACACTTGTAAAGGAATACTGATAGTAATTCCCCTCTTTTCTATATTAAACTATTTAAAAGATGTCTCTGGGTTCTGTCTGCAAGCTGGTGAATCTGAAATTTGTAGCATCAATGCTGGAAAGAGGCTGGCTGTTCCTTACTCTGAGCTGCATGTTTTCTGTGTGCAGATCCAAAAACCCTGTAGTTTCTACAATATTTATTCTTAAAGGACATCTACTGACCCTGAGATCATCTACAGCCACTAAGGCTGCATCTCCTGAAGAGGAGCATGGCTGAGGGGCAGGGTTTGCCATCCTGTGCTAGGACACAGCCTTTTGGAAGAAACAGATTATTTGAGGGAAGAACAGACAAGATGATAAATGGATCGAGTATTAATTAGCAATTAATGACTCCAGAGGGAGAACAAGACAGCTTGAAAGCAATTTGTAGGCTTAGTCTGGGAAATGGTTTCCTCTCAGATGTGCTCCAAAGGAGAGCTGTGGCTTTGCAGAGGAGGAGGTGGACAAGCTGCTCAGCGGGGCATGACATCCTCTGAAGCTGAACTGCAGCTCACGAAATGTTTTCCCTGCTTTTGACTCTATTTGTTACATCAGGTTAAGGAATGCTAAGCCCAATCTATTCTACATTTTCCTAACTAGTACTGAATTCCTAGAATTTACAGGAATCTGTTAGGTACTAATTGCCCTTACTGCCCCAGCTCAAAGTACGCATTAGTACAAGTCAAGTTTGTGGTCCATAAAAGGATTTTACTGTAGGCTGAGCGAAGGCGGCTGTATATATTCACACCACTTTTATCTGGAGAAATAATGATCTTTCAGCATGTTCCTGTTGCTTTGGCTTTTTGCCGCCTTGGTGTGTGATTAGAGGCAGAGGATGGTGTGCATGTTTCATAACAGGGGGCCATAAGGGAGTGCAAATACTAAATGTAATGCTGGATTTTTCAGTGAAGCTCTGCTGCTAATATATTTGTCTTTTTTGCTCCTGTAGACATTTTTAAAAATATTCATAAACCGAAAAAGTCGCAGTATTTCAGTGGTTTAATAAATTTAGAAGGACAGTTCAGACTATCAACAGTTTCTTCACAAGACATTACAGAGTTACCACTGTTAGATATGGTGCCCTCCTTCAACGCAGCAAAACCACAACCTCTAGTGGGCTCACTTGTTCGGTACAGTGGAATATTATTTATATTCAATATTCCAGTTTATTTCTTGTTTAAATCGTTTGTCTTTCTATTCTCGTTCCTCTTTGAAATACCACATGAATGTTTGGGTTTGTTCCTCCCACCCCTGCACAGATCGCTGTGCTCATCTTTAAGCTGTTGTGGCTGGTTTGGGAATAAGACCAGTGATCTTATTGGATTGTGGCCCCCACTGGCAGCACCAAATTTTGCTGGTACTTTAAGAAGGAATTTAGTAATGAGACTAGGAGTACCTTAAAATGAAATTATTTGATAAACAACATGATATTTTCCTACCTATCTTATTTCCTCTGTAAAACAGACCTGCTGACATTCCAAATCTCACTTGTGAAGTACCCCATTGTAGGATTCAGGAATTGTGTAAGTACGTTATGGGGTGTTTCCTTCCTCCTTTGCAGCTCTGGATTACTTGATAAGACTGACTCTTCCATTAGGAGTTTGGGCTCGTAGGGCAAAGCCGATGTACAATGAGTATCCCTGACTGGAAGGGAGAACACACCAGTTTCTGGAAGACAAAATAAAATTGGAACCACAGTAATGCCTGGTGACAGAAGTTCCAAAGCACCCCCAGACTTCTGTAATGCCTCTTTTATGAAAAGAAACTTTTTAAAAACTCAGTATTTTATCGGGAGTTTAGATGGGGGAAGCAAAAACCCCTACAGTTTCGTGAATATGTGCAGTGACAGAAATCAAGGAAAAATAAAGAAGAAAATTTCTATTTCAAATGGGGACTGAACTGCAAAAGGTCTACCTGACTGTTTTCATGAACAACTTCTGAAATGTACTCTCGCAGAGGGAAATTGCTGTTGTTTGTGCTCTTTTATCGTTGAACATAACTAAGAAGGGGCTCGAAAAATTAATTCTCAAAGAGGTAATTAAAATTAATGTCTGGGTGGAGGAGAGGGGGGACAGTATAACAGCTTGTGGTTAAGTAAATCATAATATTGGGACAAAAACTTGAGACTGTCTATGACCTGTACTTGGAGAATAGCGGGGGAGAGGGTTGCATTCTTCTGAAGAGATTGAAGCTTACCTGATGGCTGACAGTGGCTTTAACTTTCTGCTCTGGAATCTAAATTAGGTAGAAATATTCTGCTCTCAAAGTCTCCTGCCTTGGTTATGCCCTTGAACACTGAAAGTACTATATATTCATCTACTGTACTGTAGTGACCCGACATGCTGCCCAGCTTCTCCTAGTTAGCTTTTGAAGAACAAGAATCTATTTTACCTCTTTCTTTTAATTTAAGGAAGTTTCTTCTTTGTCTTAAATAAATAAGACTCCCACAAAGTCTCTGTATTAACTAGCATAAAGCAAGTCTTCAAAGCCTGTGAGCAGAAGTATGGAATTTAATTGTTTTACTATAATTCAACTTGCCTTAATTTTATGTATGTATTTAATACCATTTATTTTACATATACTCTATCTCCAACATTACTTTAGTGGGAGAATTAACCTCTGTGAAGAAATTAACTTTTAGTCATATGTGCCCTTTAGTTCAGCAGCAGTAGTAAGGTTCCCTAGGCCAGATTTCAAGGGGAGCCTTCCTTATGCAGGTTTGTGTTTTGTGTGAGCAGCAGGGCATTCTTCTTGCTTGATGAATGAGATTCTGAAGGACCAAGATCTCCTTTTCAGGATTTTTTCTTTGCTCCCCTCAAGCCTGGATTCTGTGATATTACCATTCACAAGTACTGAGTGATCCCTTCAGTTTCTTCCAGTGCAGTGGACAAAACTCTTTTTGTTTACTAGAATTAGCAAGGTGAGCTTATTTATAAAGCCTGAATCAGACAATTTAGGGAACAAGACTTTGAAATTAAGAAGCCTGGTTGTTTTGGGATTTTATAATTAATCTGACCTTCATAATTATCATGTGGACCTTTAGTAATCTGAATTTAATCTCTTCAAATTCAACATCAATCTCTTTCTCAACAAAATGAGGTTTGAAGGCTCCTTTTTACTTTATTTTAATATAAACCTCTTTATGAAGCTGATTTATGAAAGTCCAGAATAATTCCCTTTTAAATTGAAAATAATACTTCATTCTCTTAGCCAGCAATTAATGTGTTTGTAGTCTCCTTTCAATTGTCTGGAGAATGGAAGAGTGTAAAATTCTTGCCTTTTTATATTAACTTCCTAGATGGCATCATATTTCTAAGAAGAAGATGCCTACAAAGCAACCTGTTGTTCTATAGAGGACATATACATGCTGGGTTTCAGTTAAAAATGAGCTGCTATGAATGTCAAAACAAAACAATTAGGGAAAGATTAATCGCATTTTTCAGGTAGCTAAACTTTGTTAAAAAAACCCCAAGAAACCTTCAAGATTTTTCTTCTCTTAGTATTTTTTTCTTGCTTAGTTTATGTATTGCTGCGAGGCCTTGGGGTTTAGGGTGGGGTTTTTTTCATATTAACTTCTGCCATCTCACTTGCAGAAAACAGAAGATAGTGCATGGAGTAGGGATTGTAGAAGGAAAAAAGAAGAGTCCTGTGATTAAGATAATAAAATTATATAGAGATTTTTTTTTTCCTTGCTCTGCAGGTTTCCTTTTCATGCTAGGATAGCCTTGTTATGAGCAGTCCTGTATGTAGGCTCTCTATAACTCTTATTTTCAGAACATATTAACACTGTGCTGTGCCTGCTAAAGCATCTCCCTTGAAGAAGATACCTGGTGCACACTGCTGCAGTAGGGCTGCTGAGAGACACCAAAGCTTTTGCTCACCAGATGACCCTGAGTCTATCTGCATTTGCCTAAAAGACAGGATAAAAAGCCCATCTTTCTCTTTTTTCTGGCAAGGATATCTTATGCAGCTCAAGCTATTGATTATTTCAAAGCCAATAAACACTTAACACTCCTTGCCTCAGTCTTGCATCCTTAAAATGCGCAAGTAACATCGCCCTTTATCTTTGCAATGTGTGAAATTAGAAAGGGGAAAGGAGATTTTCACCCTTGAAAAACTCAGAGGCTCTCCTTAGCATTGAAATAAGTTCTGTGGCTACACCATGGGCAAAGAGGAGATCTTAAAAAAAAATTCAAAAAATGATTGTTTATTATTTTTACTACCTGTACCTCATCCTGTTCCTGTGGTGATCAGTGATAGGACACAAGAAAATGGAATGAGATTTTGTCAGGAGAGGTTCAGGTTGTGTATTAGCAAAAGGTTCTTCACCCAGAGAGTGGTTGGTCACCGGAACCTGTTCCCCAGGAAAGTGGGCTTAGTAGTTTAGCTCTAGGTAGTCCTGCAGGGACCAGAGACTTGGAGTCAATGATCCTTATGGGTCCCTTCCACTGACGTACTCTATGATTCAAAGCTGCAATTCAAATGTCAGATTTCAACATCTACAGTGTGTGGAAATTCTCCTGTGATCCTCGGACTCATAACCCTTGGCAGGATGTAAGACTGAGTAATTCCACTCTGGGAAGGAACAGGCCCTTCCCTGGGCTTTCCAAGGTGATAATATGCAAAGTATATTTTATTTAGAGGGCAGAAAAAGTATAAAGGGCTGGTTGTGCGTTTGTTTTGTTTTTCTTCTAGAAAAGGACAATTGAATTTACAAAGGTAAGAAACTAGTATGCAAAAGGTGAAGAAAACCTTCTTACTGCAGAGCAGGGAATTAGAGTGCATCTTTTTTTCCTATTCATTAAAAATTTCCCAACACTTCTTTGTGGCAGAAATTCAAAGACAGACTGTTTACTTGGCTTAAACTGGATACAAAATATTGCAAATTATAGTGATTCAAACATGTCCTGTTCATCAGTTCTTCTGATGGAGGCAGACCCTCCATGTTAGTCTGGTATCCTGTGGCAGTCAATTGAAACTCTATTTCAAAGTAACAGGATTCTCCAGGGACACAGTCCTCCAATATCCTGCATCTAATTGCAGAATCCAGGGCTTGAGCATCTCTGTCCATCTAATGAATTTCCCTGTGATCTCATTTTCCAAAGCAGTGACAGTTTATTTCTCTTTAGTTCTTGCCAATAAGAGCTGGGCTGCAGGAAAGTTACTTGTATGACTTTTAAGTATTGAGTCATTCATTTATTCACAGAAATAATTAACGGATGTAGTTTTACATTAACTGTTTTTCTGTTGCACTAGATAGCAATTTAATCTAGGTTTTAAATCATCTGCACTCATTAAAAAAAAAAAAAGCCAACCAACCAAAAATAAAATAGTCTTTCTTTTTCACATTGAAAGCTAATTTCTCTTTTGTGTTAGATGACTAAGTACCTACCACCAAAAATAAAATGGAGTATAAAAGAGCTAAGCATGATAATACAGAATATATAGTTAAATGTGGAAAGGACCAAAAAAACCAAATAAAAGCCCCAACCACAAACAGGCACACCCCCTAACTGGTGAGGTCACGATTGAGACAGGTGTTAGGAGACTTCTGCAGCCCCAGCCTGGTGCAGAAGTATTTGAACAAATCCGTAAACCTCTGTAATGTTCCTTTTAGCTTTGCCTTGATATAGGGAAAGACAACATACAGGAAATTCAATCATCTTTTTGTCCACAGCAGAAGGTTATTTTCCAATGTCTGTCCTACAGTGGGTCTGCCCTGCTAGATGATCCTTTCCTTCCCCCTCTGATGGGGGCTGGGTGAAGGTGGTGAGACCCTCTCTGGGGGATGCTGCCCTGCTACAGGGCAGCAGGAGGGTGCACCACTTTAAAAGAAACATTCCAGAGCCTGCAGGCTCCCAAAGAACGTATTGAAAACAAAGTTTTAATTTCACTGGTTCAACTCTTAATCCTTATGGTGTTCAAGTTTTAAAAGCTTTGATGGGTGTTTTAAAAATTTTATAATAATTAAAAGATTGTTTCATTTTTTCGGGGTGTATTTTAAAGTAGGCACACTAATGGAGAATTCTGTCCTTAAATTGTGGCGTTATTCTGGGTATGTCAGAGAGCTTGTACTTTCTGTGTTAAAGTACCCTATCACTGATGGTTTTCTGTTGTTTTTTGGAAGCGGTTGGTGGTGGTTTTGGAGGGGGTTGGGGTTGGTTGTTTTTTTAGGGGGTGCTAGGGATATTTTATTGGGTTTGGTTGGTTGGTTGGTTTGGGTTTATTTTGAAGGTAGTAGGGTTTGTTTGATTTCAAAATGCAATTTAAAAAAATGTTTTCCATATCAGGTGCATATAGCCTTGCTTATGCAGAGTTTAATGCCCAGATCACACCAAATTTCAGCTAGATTGCACATGAATTAGCTTTTATACTGACATTAGAAAAAGTCCCACACTGGTTTATAAAAATATTTCCTCCTCATTATTGAGTGCAAGAGAAACTTATTACTTGAGAGTTTTAGATCAACTCTGTCTCTAATTGTCATTACTGCCAGTGATGCTTTGAAACTCAACTCCAAGTTTATCATATAACATTTGGTATCAGCTGTAAAATTCTCCAGTGTTTGATTGAATGGCAAATGTTATTATCCTCCCAAAAGGTTTTAATTAAGATGTTTGGAGGCCAAACAGCTGTGCATGGAAATGCTTACTTCAGCTGAAAAAAATCAAACTTTGGAACTGATAGTTTCAAATACTTAATTTATATGCCTTATCCTCTGCTTATTATAGAAATCCAAATTAATGGAACTAGTGGAAATTGCAGACACACTTCTGCTTGAACAAACTGAGGAGCTAGGAATGACAATGAGCACAGGATTAATCTCTTTGTATTTGCAGAACATTTAATTTCTACACCTTGGCACAAGCAAGTCTCTACCAGAGAGGACTGAGCCTGGGGGTCACAAGGCTGAAAAAACAGGAATAGTTGGAGGAGTGCATGACTCTGAGTGTTTCTCTAAATTAAAGATTGAAAATTCCTAGAAAATCAGTCTTGTATCCATAGTATCCAAGTGTAGGGCATCTAGTGATCTCTTATGCTAAAATTTTTGAAATTATTTGTGGATAATTTTTTTTTTGTTAAGGTTGTTCTGTCCCTCACTCAGTTTTTATTTATGACTGAAGTTGAGAGGGGTATTGGTACCAAGCTATAGGATCTTATTTGTTTGTGGAGGGGTAGAAAGGGACGTTGTTTTTATGGTTTGTTGTGGTATTTGTTTTTTTAAAACCCCAGTCAACAAACTCTACTGCTAGCCTCAAAAATGCACTATACAATATGCACGTTATGGGGCTGTATTTCTTTTAGAATTCAAGTTTTCTGGGAGGGTTATAGTGGGTTTTTTGGTGAAAGTTCAATAGTATATAATTCTTGCAGGATAAAAATATAAATGGGGGTATAAAAATTTTCAAAGCAAAACAATCTTCTGACTGCACTTTGAGCCACAGCAGACTGGGGGGCTCCTAGAAAGCCCAGCAGCTGTTGGACAAAATTGCTTTATTTTTTTCTACTTTAGTGATTGAATGGATTTGAAAATTGGGAGTAACCTTGAAGACTGAACAGAGAAATTCAGTATTCTGAGCCCACTAAAGGAGGTAGAGGTGTCCAACAGCCAGGGACTGAACAGCCTTTTAGCCTAATGCCATGTTGCAAGGGCAGATCCTTGTTGTAGATCCTGCTAGGGTGTGACAGTGAGAGTTGATACTGAAATAGTCATGAGCATCCCTTTCCCTGTGCCTTCATCCTCTCTGTGCCTCTCACCCTTTCCAGAAACAAATTACCAGAATATATCTGAAGAACTGTGTATGCTACCTCTGTAAATTAAAAAAATAATAGCTGGACCATTTTAGCAGCTTCTTTCAGGCACATCTCGTCTGTCATAAGAATCTAATTCAGAGGCACAGTATGTTTCCAGCCATTAGCAGATGTTGTAGGTTACATTCCATTCACTACCCTTGCAAAAAATAGCCAGCATGTATCCTAACAAAGGAGAACTGTGCCTCCTGGGAAGAGACAGTGCTATAGCACTCCTGCTTTAAAATGTTTTCCAGAAAGGAAGAGACGAGAGAAACCTTTGTATACTGAAAGGGCAGGAAAGCAAATGTTCACACTATGTTCACTTTCCAACATGCAAGAGCAGCTTCCCAAAGTAAAAGAAAAATTACATCAGGACAGAACTCCAGTGTCAATAAAATACAATCTTTTTGTGCCAGTGTCTTTCAACTGAATTTCAGGGTATGCTTGCTTTCTTCCCTGCTGTGCTCCCCTGAAACTCATACAGCACTGCCTGTTATCTTGGAGAGAGAATAGAAATCAAATTCATGGGGCTGTTCTCTCTTCATCTTTCTCTCTCCTGTCTCCTGTAGTGCTGATGTGATCCCTAGAAGATGGAGGAGAGGATTTCCCCTTCAGTTCCCTTGAATTCAGGAGGTAATGATGGCATTTACCACTATGTTCAGAAAACAGCTAAATGGCAATACCCGGGAGTCTGAAGGTGCACTGTCAGTCAAGAGAAGTGTCACTCTTGCCCTTGTGCAGGGTGTAGCTGAGGGCAGCAGCGGCCAGGGAGGGGACTGCACCGTGGCAAGAGAACAGCTCTGTTTGACAGCCCTCCCTGAGGGGGAGGAAGAGCCAAGCCACAGCAAAGCTGCCCTCACTTGCAGCATAAGGCTGAGGATGCAGTTGATGTTTAGTACCAAGAAAAAAAGGCTCGGGGGAGAGCTTTTCCTCTCTAGGATTACCTGAAAGGTTGTGGCAAGGTGGGGGTTGGTCTTTTCTCTCAGGCAATTACTGACAGGACAAGAAGAAATGGTCTCGAGTTGTACCGGGGAGGTTCAGCTTAGATATTAGGAAAAATTTCTTCACCGAGAGACTGGTTAAACATTGGAATGAGCTGCCCAGGGAAGTGAAGTCAACATCCCTAGAAGTGTTCAAAAAAATCAGTAGAAGTGGCACTTGACCATAGGGTTTAGTGGTCATGGTGGTATTTGTTTGAAGGCTGATGATCTTGGAGGTCTTTTCCAACCTCAATAATTCTGTTTTTCTATAGCTACCCTTAGCTGGAGCTGCCAGTTCCCCCTGCCACCATTGCACTGATTTCAGGCACACGGAGGTGAGGTGAGAATAAAACCCAGCACGCTGCAGGATCCGTAGCTCCGGGAGGCTGTTGGGAATTGCTGGAGGGCATTCTGTACTGTTGGGAGTCCCGGAGGAGCCTCACAAAGGCATCAGAACCCATTACATGCAAGCTATATTTCCAAACACTTGCAGCAGAAATCTCAGTGTGGCAATAACTGCGAATTATGACCCTCGGGGTGGAAAGCAAAGTGTTCTGTTGTTATGGAGGAGGTAATGGAACGGATGTTGTCTCAGCTGCAGCGCTCCGTGATGCCGCCGTCCTGCACCCGGATCTCCGCAGTGCAGAGGAGCAAGGGCGCCCGCCGTGCTGACGGTGCTCTCCCTGCAAGGGGAAAGGGTCCTGGCCCTTGCTTCCCTGGGTAGCCCAGGCACGGGCTTTGTGGAGCCCCTGGCAGAGAGCTGGGGGCAGTCTGATGTTCGTTCTCTCTCTGCCCTGATGTAGCACCCGCTCTTGTAGTTTTGCAGATTTAAAGATCTGGGCTTGATCCTAGGACTTGACAGTGATGTGAAGAATGATTAGAAAATGTTTGTGTAAAGTTAGGTGATCTGCTTTGTTAGTGTTACAGTTGCCACACAATATTCTAAGCTAAGGATTATGCAATAAGGCACTTAACAGAACAGATTGTATGGTCAGATATCCAGGTTTCTAAAGGCTTACTGATCAGCCAAGATAACGCAGCTAAAGTACTTGAAATTAAAATCAGCCTCATATTTTCCTATATTAGCAAAAGTTAAAGTACAAATCAAAAATACAGTTATAAAAAAATAGGATTTTCAAACCCAGAGAAAGCCATGTCAGTAAGAATCATTTTCCTTTTCATTGTCTGTCAGGCTGAATAGGAACTGTAAACTATTCTTTTCTGAAAGAGGTGGGACAAAAATATTGGAATAAACTTGTGATTGTCCTCAAGTTTGTATGTGTGACTACACTGAACTACTCTTCCAACAGAAGATAAAGGCTGTTTATTTGTCAAAAATGGTCATCTGAATTAAAAAAAAGGGGGGAGAAATGGAAAAATAGCCACAATACCATAATTTTCAATGAACATGACTACATGTTGTCCAGTGAGCAGATCATGAAGAACAATTTGAGCCACAGCTAGCAGGTTAAATAATATGTGTGGTATTCAGCTTTCTGAATTTCTTTCCAAATTCTTAAATTTGAAACTGATGTATGTAGATGGAAATCATAGGAGACAAAAATGTTTTTTTCTTATGCCTTTTTAATTAAAATTGATTTTCAATATCCAAAATCAGCTGCATATATTAGATATGGAGGATTTCAGTTTTCCTACTGAATTAATGTGTTTCATCTTATCAGTATTTATTTTCTGAGGTTATTCAGAAGCAAAGACCTATCTTTGAGTAAGTAAAGAGTTCTGCTAAACATAGAAGTATCTTTTCTCTTCTCCATTTTTATCTAGAGGAAAGCTTACTATGGCAGTGGCCCAATTTAAGTAATAAGACATTTTAAGGTGGTCTGTATTTGGGATCATATAAAGTTTAAAATTAGAGCTTAGACACTTTCCAAGGTTTTTATGAAGGTACATTTTTAAGAAGAAATCTCAAATATAGAATATCTTAAGAGCTAATTTTATACAATAGTCTGTCATCTAGTTAGGCCTCTGTCCCCAGTAAGAAGAAGTAGGCAAATATCCTCTATATTACAGGATTGTGTCCCTTCTAGTTACACAGACTTTCAGCCTCACCTCCAGTTATGCACTGCTTCCTGTGAGGCTTATGCATTGATAGCCCTGCCCTTTGTAGCTCTGCCTGCAGTGCTCTAAGAAAGAAATAATGAATCTTCATAATGTGAAAGAAACTTGAGCTGGTGACAGAGAGGAGGCACTGAAGGCAGGTGGGGAGTGCGGGGGTGCCTGAGCTCTCCGCAGAGCCTCGGGGCAGCAAGGGGCCGTGAATGCTGGGCACAGTCAGCAGGTCCCTTCTGAGTGAGCCCCTTTCATTCGTGCCTTTGTGAAAGGGCTCAAACGTGTGCACTTGCAACACCTTCGTGCTTCAGTACCAGCATCTGGATCTCTTTGGGTATGAGAGGTGATGCTGATTCTGTAGTATTGTTCCTGTTAGGGCTCTTACAGTAAGAGATCGAAAGCAAACTGGCATGGAGAAGCAAGAACTGAGATGCAGCTTAGCCTGGCAACCTATAACAATCATCCTGTGTCTGTTAAACAATGTTATGCACAATTCTATTTAAAAAGCAATAATGTCTGTTCCCAGTAATGTCCACCTTTAGTGGAAACTGTGAAGACTGGCACACAACATGTTTGATTTGCTGGATAGCGTTTTACTAATTTAATACAGTTTACGATATCGCATATTTACATTTCAGAGGATATGCCTCTATTATTAGTTGCAATAAGTATACTCTCGATGTAGTTAGTACAAGGATGACCATTCCTTACTGTTGTGGGTACTTGGGCTCAGATTGTAATTGCTGTTCTTACTCCTTGATGTGACGTTTCTCTTGATGGGCAGAATGCTGCTGTGGATACCAAAATAGCTCATAGCCAGACAAGACCCTACAGGTTTAATAATGAAAACATACTTTGACAGCTGAAGAACTGGGACAAGTGCTTCCATGCTCAGGTATTCTTAAGGTAAAAAAAAAACATATTCTCTGCTTCAGGCCCCTGATCATCTTGGCTGTGCTGCACTCATTGCATTGTGTCACTCTCTGACAAGCTCAGCTCTGGACAAAATTTTCCAGCTGAAGTCTCAAGTGCCAATCAGGAGGTAATAACCCTCAATATATCAGCAACTACCCCCTTTTCTATACCATCTACAAATTGAGTGTTCACTTGCTCACCATCCACGTTGTTAATAAAAACTTAAGAAATATTGGGCCTGGTATTGAAATGTCAGTGCCTGAGTGGTCTCGCCACAACTGGCCACCAGCTGGACTTTGGCTTTTCACTGTCACTTTTCTTGTTTCTCTTCTTGTGATTAGAAATGGTTTGAGGAAAACTTGTTGCGTAATTTCCCCATAGATTGATGTTTCCCATAACTTCCTCCTCTGTCTTTAAAATGGGTTATATATCTTTCTTCAGTCATAGGGAAGTCCCTGAGCACCATGCCCTGTGAAAGTCTGCTTCCTTGGGACCTTCAGCTGCACCCCATCTGTTTGCATGGATTTGTATATTGTTCAGTCCTGCCAAAGGCCTTCTTCATTATAGAAACACTGGATTTACAGTGTGATGGAAATGCAGTGATCCAAAACATTGTTAAAGCTTCTGATGCTGCAAATTGGAATTTTTTTTTTTTATCACTTGTGTTGCATCAGCTTGTGCTTTGACAGATGGTTAAACATCCCATAAGACAAAAATAGAATATTGGGAATATGTCTTTATCGATACCATAGTCTAGTAAACAACCTTCTGTTCCCCGTATCCTCTGGAAAATGTCAGGCTTAGTTTACTTATATCTGGTAATGCTGTTGCTGATAGAAATGTGTGAATGACTGCCCCTGTTAATGGATAAGATAAATAAGAATTACTGTGTAACTAACTGGCAGACATGTCAAAACTAGCTCTGCTGAATCCTTGATCAATGGTTTTTCACAGGAAATATTTTCTGCTTGTTTTGAACAGAAGTTTGGCTGGCCGAGGGAGCTGGTAATGTTATTCCACATTTTTTCCTTAAATCACTACTTACAGGCCAGACTGGCAAAGCAGTAACTGTGAGGTTTTGCTCTCTAAAGACTGATTGATGGCCTGTGTGAAATAAGTTTGTTCTCTCAGTATGGTTACTAGTGGAAGAGATTCATGTCATAAAAACCAGCACCACAGTGTATTGTCTCTGTGGAAATTTGACAAGAAAGTGAGGACTGATAGAGCTTGGAAATGAATTACCTTTCTGCAGCTAGAGGGTCTTCTGTCAAAACATAAAATGGTGAAAAGGCATCAGTAGCACCTTAATGATCGTCTTTGTATTTAAAACAGGATAACCATCGGAATATTTTTACTATTTCTTCTGTTCTTTAAAACCATGATAAATTCATCCACATTTCAATATCAAAGGGAGAAGATTGTAGCAGATGAAAAGGAAGTTAATGAACAAATGCCTCTATTCATTGCACGTGTTATTTTTAGAGCTGAGTAGAATGGGTGGTTGGGGGGTACTTGTTTGTTTCAGGGGATTTTTTTTCCTTTATTCCTATTGTCATCAGTAGACAGAAAATTAGGTAAAGACAAGAGACGTATTATCATGGTAACACTGTCCAATGTCCATCCTCTATTCCCAACAGCTGCACCGCTGCACACAAACTCCCGGCCCTTCCATGACTGTTGCAGCTGGTTTCAGATGGAAATGTCTGTACTCAAGTCCATTGTAGTGCGCTGATGACAGGTCCATGTTGCACTGCTCTTGAAAGAGAATGTGATTCATTGCTGTGCCTTCAGATATTACAAATGTACTGCTGTATAAAGGAGAGATAGTCCTGAGTTCTCCCTCTCTGCTGCAAGCCCTAGTGCACCATATGCTGAAGGATACTGCACTTTAAGTTAATAATGAGATACAGCATAATAAGGTCAAAGCAGTGATGATAGAACTGAACATATGCTGTGGCTTATTCGTACTGAATGAAGATCTCCAACTATTGATGTTGCTGTTACCAAGGCAGAAATATCTTTTTCCAGGAGATATTCCTGATATACTGTAAGAAAATCTGACATACAGGCTCAGGAGAGCAGGTATCAAATGATCAGTAAATGCCTTTACTTTTAGTTAATATTTTTGTCAATAAACTGCAAAAGAGGTAGAACAGCAGCCAGTGGAGTTCAATTACCTGTTGAGAGAGTCTTATAAATATTTCTGGGAGACAATGCAACTTAATGGGGGAATGGGTAACATAAAAAGAAATCCAGGAGGAAGAAAAAAGGGAGAAGTATACCAGGAACTTACTGGTGTAGAGACCAGATTTCCCCTCCTCTTTAAAAAGGATAGAATACAACACTGCCTCTTTGATCACTGGCATGCCATGAATTCAGGGGGGTAAATGAAAGAAGAAGTAAAGTGAAAGTTTTACCCAACAGCATAATGTCAGCTGTATTTAGTTGTTTGAGGGCCCACCATATTAGTATAATTTTGATTCAACAAAGCCCTGCTATTAAAAAGTTACCATGAATGTTGCAAAGCAATTTGGCTCCCTCAGTGCTACGTGACAGGGATCCAGAGAGGCGAGAGCCCCTCTTCACAGAGCAGTTTCCTCAGGCAAGACTTCACTGCTTGCTTCGTGTGTTCAGTCAGGTGTCTTTTCACCAGATGTTTCTAATTTTATTCAAGCTAGTGCATTAAACACAGAGTTTCCCCTGAAACCTCCTCAGTCAGAGCACAAGACTATCACAGAGGACTACATAAAAGCAAGCAAAGTTAAAAACCTTATACAAATTCGATGTTGACTTACAACTAAATTAGTTACATTTCTTACGTAAGTAACACTTGCTCCTTGGCTGGCATTCTTTAATTAAAGTGTTGAAGGACAAGGCAGTTACAGGGATTTGACTTAAGAATAAACAGGAATTGCTTCTGAATTACTAGACTTTATAGGGATCTGGCCAATTTATAATGGTTATGGGAAACTGCATGACTAAGATAAGCAATGAAAAAATATTTCTATAAGCCTGTTAGATGCATAGAACATTCCCTTTTAAATGTATTTTATTTTCAGTAGAAGTGATATTTACGCACGTCAGCTGACACTAATTTTTTTTTTTATATATACTTATTTTCTTTAAGTCAAAGTCAACATTCACAATCAGGTTCCTTTCAGTTATCCAAAGTTTCTGCCTGTAAATACATTGCTTTAAATCTAAGGTAGTTAGATGGTGATAAGTAGGTGTAAAAGATAAATTTAACTGCAAAGTTTTGGAATCCAGCATACGGCCTGGAACTGGTTCTTCTCACACGTGCTCACGTATATTTGCCTTCTCCCGAAATGCCAAGTGACATTTCACTGTTTGCAATCTCAGATACCTTCAGACAAGAAGTGTCTTTTGGGTAGAGATGCTTTCTCACGCTGTTCCTTGCTCAAACACAGCGTTGTGAATTGTCACGTTTGGTTATGCTACATTCCTTCGTGTCAGGAAAGCAGGGCTGTGGGCCAGTAGAGCTGGTGAGTGATGAACAGCCCTGCTGTCCTGGGAGTGCCATTAGTACCTGCAAGGGTGGCCAGTAATTAGCAGGTTAAGTACCTGCGTGACAGTGGTTCCCACGGAGGGGTTCTCTTTGATTTCCTTGCTGTGTTTTTGTCCTGTATCTCACAGTCTGGGGTTTAAAAGATGCTTCCCATTCTGCCTGCATGTACTATTTTAGACGTTGCCTTATTCAAGCATATTTTAGAAGAGTGCATAAAGCAGTGCAACCAAAACATGAATGTGTTCATGGACAAGCGATTGTATTGGAAAATTAGTATTCATTAGCTTGAGCCACAGCTGTTTCACTGTTTTCATCTCTTGCCAATTCCAAAATAAAACATCAAGAGGGAAAATATATGTTTCTGCGGGTTTTAAAGGCCCAGATGCTTGAAAAGTGCATTAAGACAAGAGTACTCAATGGCTTTTAGTTGTCTCTGTGTCATACTCAACATATATCCACTGTTTTTCTCACATTCACCCAGGGCTGGGGGGAATTCATGCACATGCTTATTTATGCTGTTAAAAACAAGATGTTTCTAGGAAGTTTTCTAATGTTTGCTACATTTGATTTTTCCTATGATATGGGGGATAAGCAACTTCTGCCTTATCTCTGTCTAATCTTGTTGCATCATGAATATCACAGACATTTTGGATAATATCTCCTAAAACCATTAGCTGGTAGTTTCATTTTTAAATTCTTCCACATGTGTTTGAATGCAGCAGACAGTTAAAACTGTGGGACCTACTATGCAGCAAGAACCTAATTGCATGTCTGTTTTCATTTCAGTGCATTGTTTGATATAATTTTGTCGGGTTAATAGGGCAGCACAATA
The DNA here is from genome assembly GCA_013400655.1 of Mystacornis crossleyi. Classification (NCBI taxonomy): domain Eukaryota; kingdom Metazoa; phylum Chordata; class Aves; order Passeriformes; family Timaliidae; genus Mystacornis; species Mystacornis crossleyi. Next base: position 23,390 of record VYZQ01054990.1, read on the forward strand.
CCCTTGTCTCTGCTTGATGTAAACAGTAATGTTTCAGGCAGATTTCCTAACTTTTCTGAAACCATTGGTAGAGCAAGAGCTAAAGTGATGGTGTCTTTTATTTTGAACTGTCTACTGGTTTTGTCTGCAAATAAAAGTAGTTTACTGCTTCCTCCTCTCTGGGAGAATGAAGCAGTAGATGCTGATGCTCTTTGTTGATGCACTTTCCATGCAATTAGGGCAGAAGCAGGAGTTGCTGATTCAGCTTTCATAGCTCATCTCAAGGCACCTATCAGAGATTATCGCCCTTGAGACACCTCATACTCCCATTTGTATTGATCAGTTGGCTCCATGAAGATAAGACTGAATTTTGTAATTTTTTTTCATATAGGCTTGCCTTTCAAAAATTGGAAATTAAAAAAACAAACACCAAAAAAATTATTAATGCGCAAATTAAAAAAAAAACCCAAAACCTAAGACGCAAGGCACTTATGTGCAAAATAGAAAGAAAAGGGCTACAAAAACTCTATAAATTCAATTCTAAACCATATTTAACTACTCCTAGATATTTTAATGAAGAATAACAATGAGCTTAACCTGTCACAGCTGAGACTAAAACATGAGTGATGCACTGAAGGCGGACTGTACTCATTTTTTCAACTTTACCCTCATGTGAGGATCTGAGAGCAGGTGTGGGAGCTGCTGATTCTGCTAATCCTGTTGAGGGCAGCTCTTTGTGAGTTCGATTATATCCCTTCCCAAAATGTCTGAGCTGCCACTACTTTCAGCATAGAACAGGAGGGTATCTGAAATAAATTCTGATTTTACTTAATGTTCTTAGCTGCAAATTCTGCCGTTCAACAGCTGCTCTACAGAGCTGAGCTCCAGCACAGAGGGTGGGGAGGGAACTTCCAAGAAAAGAAGAGTGCAAGAAGCACTTAAAGGCAGCAGCTCCCACAGATATCCAAAGGCATTTCCATTAAACAGAGCCTCTACTACAGCAGTGCTCAAACTCTGCGTTCAACATCGCTGGGAATCTTGTCCTCCCATTTCCCTCCTCCAACCGACTGAATGTTCCATCTGACCTGCATCGACTGCTGCTTGCCTTGGATTCTTTGAAAGCATTCAGCTGACAGCAGCTCTGTCAGGTTTGCAGAATGCACTGTGGTTCTGGAGGAGTCCGTTCGGTGCAGGTGGGTCGGGGCGCAGCTGCCTGGGGAGCTCTGCCAGGGGCTGAGACGAGAGGCCCTGAGTTGCCACCCTTTGGATGAGAACGGGCACCTGTGGCCCGGCCAGGCGAGTGACACTCAGAGACAGGGGAGGAGCTGAGAACCTCAGACTTTCCTGGAGTTAGGACAGTGAGGGAATAAAATCCAAGGAGTTCCAAGTCCCTCCTCAGAGGTACCAGATCGAGATGGAATTTTTTTATTTAATTATTGCACCAGAAATAAACTGATTGAAGGATCTGGACATCTGAGGCTCTGCTACGGGAAACCTGGTCTGGCTGTGAGTGTGGGGTGTGCAGGGGGCCAGGTGGGGACTTGCCAGGTCACTGGAGCCACCAATGTGACTTCTGTCCCAGCAGTGACACCCCGGGGGGGTGTGAGGGTGGCTGCCAGAGCGGCTCCCGGGTGGTGGCACAGGGAAGTGCCCTTAGCAGTGATATTGCTCTGTATCCAAGAATCCATGAAATGTGAGGTAAAGAGGTGCTTCACTATAATATACTTTGCCATAACTGAGACAAATTAGGAGCTGTTGTGGAAATTTAGAGAATGTTATTGCTCATTTATCTGTGTCTGAACCCAAAATTAAAGCCACTGCCTTTTTTATACAAGTCAATCACATTTGAGACTTGCTTAGTGGATTCAGGTGTTGAGGGGGTTTTGTTTGTTTCTTTCTCCCCCTCCTGCGCCCTTTCATTAATGAAAAATAACTTCTGTAGCTTAACACCTTGTACATCACATTTCAAACTAACAGTAAATTTCTTTTTCATGGTCAAGAAATAAGACTTTGAAGGCAAAGGTCAACCATGTAGAAGTAAATCCCTGCAACATAGCATCAGCAGCAATTTGAGCCATAAGTGACCTTCAATTTAACTTCTATTGACATCAAATTCTCCTTCCAGAGAACAAGGACAGTACATGGCCTTGTAAATATTAGTCTGAAATAAATTCACCTTTGCTGCAAGTTTTTATATACTAACACTCAAAGTAAACAAGTGCTATTGCTTTGAGGAGTACAAGATTTTTGGAAGGTGTATTTGATAAAGTGTGCAGTGAAAAATTAATAAGAGTCTTGGATTTTTTTCCTTTTTGCTTTCTTGTTTTCTTGGTGACAAATTATGAAAGAAGGATATCAGATTAATAATTGTATTTAATCTTAACATATTTAATTTATTCCAGAAAAAATTACCAAACTGGTGCCTCTCTTTGTCCTACATACACGTTTAAAATAATTCCATGTGAATTGTTGCCTGCTCATATGTTCATAATTGTTTTCTCTTTGCATCCTCAGTTGAAGTAATAAAATTCTAGCTTTTCTTTTTAATCTAAGGATGCAAAATTGTTGCCTTCAGATATGGGAGAGCTTTTGAAGTGGGAAGCTGGGTTACTACTGAACACTGGTTTTGATAATTGGATGAGATGGAGCTCTGACAGACTCTTGGACTGCTTAAGCCACGTGTTTCTGAAGTTGCAGTGATAGAGTCAGAGATAGGAGGGATGCAGTACTTCACCCACTGTGGAAAAACACATAGACCTGGGGCAGAACTCCTGTCTGAATCACCTGGTTGTTCCTTTACTAGGTTTATTACTTTGTATAGGACTAAAGCACAAATATAAAATAGAGCCCATCTTGAGTTTACAGTGCCCAAAAAAGAATTTACAGCTTTTACTAGAACACAGTGTCAAATTTGAAGACACAACCCATTTGAACTTTTATACTAATCCAACTTAAATTTATTGAGATTCAACTTCCAAGTCTCACTTTTGGATTTACTGTTTTACAGTAAACAGTCTACATTACATGGATGGCTTTCCCTTTTTCCAACTGTGTACTATTCCCTCTAAACAAATTAAAGTGGTCACAGCCTAACCACTGGTCCAAGCCAGTCTATGCAACAGTTTTGTTATTGTTCTTCACCACTCTGATACCTTCTAAGATATTAAATAGCACAAAAGAGATGCGGGGCACTCAAAGAACCCCAATATACCCATCCTCAATCACTGCTGATTACTTGTTAGGTAACTTATTCTGCTCTTTCAGTTTATTCAGTCTTAGGTGAATTTTAAATTCAATGGACACTAGACACCAACACCAAAACAAAACAATCGTGTAAGCATTCAATCTATGAGAACAATAAACACCTGAGATAAAATTTGCTGTTCTTTTTTTTCTCAGAGGTGGAGGATTTAGCACTTTTCTTTCAGAGCATCAGCTGCTTGAGATTCAACAGGTTAAAACAACCTTGAATAAGCATTCAGGTTTGTTTTTTGGGAAGCTATTAAGCAGACACTTGCACTTGAGCCACATGGATAGTTCCATACAGGATTTTGACCCTTCTGTGTACAGTACTTTCAGTTCTTTATGTAGCTCAGTGGGTGACTCTGCTCCTTTGTGATTTTCAGAGAACAAACTGGAAGTGGAGAAGTTCTTGGCCCAGTTACAGCTCAGGTGTTTCCTTCCTTTGGAGACTCTACCAAACTACTCCTGCTTTGGTTAAGGAGTCAAGTGCGTCCATCACAGAGAAGAAATGGCCTCAGGCTGTGGCAGGCTGGGGAGGTTTAGATGGCATATTAGGGAAAACATCTTCATTGACAGAGCTATCAAACACTTAATATGCTGTCCAGGGAAGTGGTTGAGTCACCCTCTCTGGAGATATTTAAAAAGCATGTGGATGTGGCACCGGGGATATGGTTTAGCAGTGACCTGACAGTGCTTGGTTAATGGTCGAACACAAAGTTCTTAAAGGGCCTTTTCCAACAGAAGCAATTTTATTTTTAAATTTATTCTGATTTCTAAAGGAAACTGCCTGGTCAGGAAAAGTATTTGATTTGAATATGCAGAAGGAGATATTCTTTTCTGGGGTATCAGCAGAGATTTCTGTGACTCTTAATTAACTTCAGCATTTAAGTGGTAGATTTTAACTTAATTGAAGTGTTTCAATGCTTCCAAAACTTAGTTTTATTACTAACCTTGCTTTTGAATGTAATTCATATAAACTTAGTAAAATCTTCACGAGGGACTGAAGCTATTTCAGGGTTCACAGACAGGACAATATTTAGCAGAGTTTTCTTGCCTCAGCATTTGCTATATGAATACCAATGAGAAAAAGACAACATTTTGTTTTCTCCTTGAACTCTGACTGCTGTCTAGATGTGGATTATTTTGATACCAGGATCTTCCCTTTTTAATATATACATATGTATGGGGAGTGTATTAAAAAAAAAAAATTACTAAGTTGTCCTGATCTATGGTCATGTCTCCTGGCATTTCATGATTCATTAGTTGTGGAATAAATTATCTACAATGAACTGACTTACTTGCTGAAGAATGTGACTTATTTGCTGAAGAATGTGTAGGAGGGGGGAGAAATTAGCATATATTGTTACTTTATACAGTGCTAAGCCTGAATTTCAAATAAATGATAGGGTATTCATTTTTTTTTTCCTAAGTTGATATGCATTCTAGACAGCAATGCCATTGTTTGTAAATGATGTCACCTAACAAATCATGTGGGTGCTCCATTCAGTAAAAGAGCAGTCTAGGAGCCATGGACATATTATTAGGAGGGGTTAAATGCTTAGCATATAGTTATTGCCAGGAGAACATACAGATCTGAGCATGGTGCTGATGAGATGATTAGTCATGTTGTGCAGACCAGATATTTTTATAGCTAAATCACTCCCTGTTCAAAGGAGTTGATTTTTTTTCTTTTTAATATGAGAAGCAGCAATAGTAAAAGATGGTGTTTAGAAGCAATGTTGTCTTTCCCACATGAATTCATTTATCTGTCCTTCTTTATTTCTTTCCTCAGCCACTGTTTTACAGTTTAATTTCTCTTGTTCTGTTATTTGCACCCCAATGAGGCAGAGATGTAATGAAAACATGATTTATTGCTGAAGATAAACATGAACTGAGAAAAGCTTTTAGGCCATCATGAAAGGGAAAACTTAAGAGATAAAAAGAGTGAGATGCCACTGCCATTATTCAGGTTAGGGCAGTAGCTCAGCATAGATGGACCTTTTGCAATTTTGGTTTTGGCAACAAAATCGTTTGTTTTTGGTGGGTTTGTTGTTGTTGTTGTTGTTGTTATTTAAAACAAAGTAAGAGATAATGCTCTTTCTGAAGAACTTTTTCTCTAATTGTAATAAGAATAGGTGAGAAAATGGGATAGCCCCATTTCACAGATAAGGAACAGAGAACAAAGGGAAATCAGTGCTTGATTCAATGTCTTCATGAGCATGTGTTTGCTTTCAGACTGACTAGCTCCATTTCAATTCACCACTGTATTCAGAGTGATTTTCTACCAGCTGAGGATCCAGCCCAAGAAGTTCTCCTTGTATCAGTTTGTCTAGTCCATGAAAAATAGCACCCTCCTTCAGCTGCTTTTTTGCTATGCTAATGAAATACTGTAGATTTTAAACATAGAATTGGGTTTTTATCAGTCTGCCATATGTTTTCCATAGATAACTACATGGTCTAATTGGTTTGATTCAAACTACTGACATCAATATGCAAATCTGGTTGAATAGAATGTGTTTATACTGCAGCTTCCTTCTGAACCATTGATTGAAATATGAGTGCTTAAAATAGTTCTGTGGGGAATATTTAAGTAGTTTGCAGTTGTACACATTCTGTCTTGCCCATGCTGAGTCCTGTGAAACAAATCAGGAAAAAGTACTGGTCAACTTCTCTTCCCTAACCTAGCACAATACGTTGTAGAGCATCCTCATGTTTGCGAGATTTTTAAAATTGAGTTAGAGCAGAAGTGGCATTTAGAAAGGTGTGTATAAGTGCTTATGTGAGGCTAAAGCTATATTGTGCTAGCTCTGCAGAGATACTACGGGAGCACAGGCCTTTCTGACACTTTTAAAGTATTAGTTACCTTTTCTTTTTAATATTGCATGGTTATGGTGTTGTAATGGATGTCTCTGATTTTCTCTCTCTACTCTCTGCCTCTGTCCTTTCTTTCAGCACCCTTCCCCAGTCTGTTAAGGCCAGATACCAGGTGGGCCATCATAATACCAATTATTTCCATTAGAAGGGCTGCCAGTACAATCTTTTACTGTTCATTTTTCATTATGACAAAAAAATCACATTTCTGTGCAGGACTCAAAAAATGTTTATGCTTGCATCTCTGGATTGCTACAAAAATATGCAGACTCTGTATGTAATCATAAGTGACTACAAAATTTCCAGTCTTACTGGAAGGTGCCTGAATTTGAATAAAATTATTTCATGGGGAAGCAAAAATATGCACATGCTAAGCAAAATTTGAAATACATTAACTCAATTTTTAGAAGTTTCCCTGGCAGGTTTGTGTGATTTGGTAACAAAACAGCTGCACTCTTATTTCTGACTTTATTCGAGCAGCAGTCATTATAAACAAGTAAAAGAATTTCTTGTATACAATAAAATATAAATTTTATATATCACTTTTATTTCACATGATATAACCATGTTTTCTGATAGCAATTCAGTATCGTTATATTAAATAGATTGTTACGAGTATGAATCATGTATTGATTTCTTGACTTGGTTCTTTTATTAAGTGAAGAATCCCATGCCTTCAAGAGCCACATTATTGCAATAATAAGTATCTTTCATATACTCACCAAATTACAAATTGACAATACACAAAGTAGTGAGCACACTTGTAGCCATTTCAAGCCCCTTAAAAGCTGCTGGTATTTTTAAGTACCAATTTTAAACAATAAGCTATTGGAGGAGAATCTCAGCTACTCTTTCAAGAAAAGGAAAGGGACTTGAATAGTGAAAAATACTTGGAAAACATAATTCATAAAGGCCAGGTTATCAAATCATAGATAAAACCAGTCAAAGAAATGGCCAGCAAATAGGATTGTAGAACCTGGCCTAAATACCCTTTAGAAAGGTGTCTTCTGCTTGGAGCCTGTTCAAGCACTCCTTTTCACAGATGCCAGAGACAGGGGGATAGATCATCTTCCTAAATTGTGAAAAATCGTGTGATATTGAGTTATGTCTTTTATCGCAGCTTTACAATGTTGGGGTTTTTTCTGCTAATCATGATAATAGAAGGATAAATAGGCTACAGTTTCATGGAAGTCACTGAGAAAGAAACTTGTCACTTCCAAATAGGACAGGATTTTATTCCTGCTAATTTCATTCTTTCTTCATGTTCCTATTATTCAGATTGAGTCGCTGGTGACGAGTAGGTTCCATGAGAAGGGGCACTGAGGCTGCTGGGACTTAGCCTGAAGAAACTGAGCAGCACGGGTGTTCTGGAGGGCAGGGCTCTCTCTGAGGCAAACTCGTTCTTCCACCTGGCTTTCACTGCCAGCTCCAAGGTGAATCTCAGGAGCTGAGTGGCTTTCCCAGTGGGAATACTCAGCTATCTTCACTCAGCAAGACATGCGTGCCCTTAGCTCTTAAACTGCAACTTGTACTGTTCAGCTGGATTACTCCTTCACATCCTGTAAATACACCAACAGAAAAAGAAAATTAGATTGAAAATTCCATGCAAGTATGCCAGAAGTTATATTAAGAAATGGTAGAAAAGAAAAAAGAATGGCAAATACCTTATTAGACCTTGCTGTGCTTCAGACAAGGTAAAACTGCTTCCTGGATTTGCTGCAAAGTTTGGAACTATTTGCTTATGCAGCTGCTTCTCTGTGGGTGGGTCCATTGCACAGAGTCACTTAACTGGGGACAACTTCTAAGATTACTGCTCAGGGAGAGCTCTCTGAAATCTGAGGGGAAATTAGGATGATTCTACAGGAAATAGCATAGCAGCATACTGAATTTTAGAAAAGTTTTATAGGCCTACTACAAAATGCTTTTTGGCTGAAAGACTTTATAATGAGATTAACATTTACAGTTCTCCTCCAGACTGTTCCTGAATGACAATGTGCAGCTGTGGTTCAAGATGTTTACTGAAATAAGAACCATTTTCAGGGGTAAAAATGTGTAGTAAAATTATTCACATAGGGAAAAAATTAGATTTAGATACACACATATACAGAAAGTTGTATCAATACCAAGTTTCTAATGAATTTTTGTTCCCCTAGTGTAAAAGTGAGTAGGATTTAATCTAGTGAACTTGTGTTCACTTGCTTACATTTCTTCCTTTGAGTCACTGTACTGGATTTGAATGTGTTGCCTTAAACTGCAGCTTTCTCTGATGACAACATCCTGGCTTAAAAAAGGATAAGAACCTATTGATCACTCATAGCATCAAGTGGAAAAGAGCAATATTATGAGACATAGGATGCGAGTGATTTCATCACCAAAAGTAGCTGTTTGAAAATTTTTATAAAATTGAAATTGGGAGGACTAAACTGACCTGTGTGATAGTGGGTAAAAGGACAAAAATCTTCAATATATCTACTAGTTCTTTGGAGGAAAGTATATACACCTTTATGACTGTGCTTTCAGCTTCCTAATTTCAAGACACAGTAAGCTGTAATGTGCAGGCTTGTTGGAGGATCTCAATATGGGTATAAGATAAACATCTATAAGAAAAATTGGCTTCCTCACGTTGCTTTCCAAACACTTCACATCTTTCAGCAATGCAACTTCCTGTTCCAGACATGGCACAGCTCTGTAGAGCACCCAACAATCTCCTTTAAAGTTAGCTTTGTTTTTATGAAGTTTGGAATCTGACTCTCCGCAGTAACTGTGCATTAATTAGTAACCTTACTGAGGAAATACGCTCCAAGTCATGCAGTGAGAAACTTCTTTAAATTGAAAAGCACGGCATATTTGCAGATCGATTATAAATCTGAGAATGGGTTTTAGATTCAGAATTAACATTTTAAGGTTGCATGCAGACTAAATCCTTCAGATAAGATCCAAAATTGCTACATAACTAGCATATCAAAGCTAATATGTTTCCTCATTGCTGTATATCCCTTGCCATGAATTGTGTGTATTAGGAATTCAGGTCTGAAGAGAAAAATTGGTTTGCTTTAATTTGCACTTGTAAAAATGTTTCTGTGTGTGTATATATATCTATAACCATTTCCTGCATTGACTTTTTGTTAATATCTCTGTTCATGCTTCTGCATAAAGACCAGTGCTATGAATTGGGTCACAAGGCTGATTAACCAGTAAAAGCAGCTAAGTTTTCATAACTGTACTCACAAATCTAGATTTCCAGGCTGAGTTGTTACGTTTCAGTTGATTGCAACATGTCCTTATAAATACTTGTATGAAATTCTGACACTGTATATTTTCTGGATAAAAATAGTTGCTTGTGTTCTATAACTAAACCATGAGGGTCAACAGTAAGATAGAAAGCTTGAAAAAAAAAAAAAAGATTATATGAGGGACTGAAAATGAAATTGGAATAATGTTGGGTTTGGTGGGGAGACCCTGATGGGAGGATTTCTGCTGTGCAGATTTCTGGAGTAGATTTTAAGGGCTTGCTTTAGGAAAACACTTGCAGTCAGTTTTGCATCTGAGTGCATGTGTCTCTCATATACTGCACTCTGAATTACATGATTGGGAACAAGCATCTGGGTGAAATCTGGTTATTCATCTACCCCAGCATTTCTGAACACAACATTTATTAAAAAAGGCAAAACAAAATATATAAATTAGGGCCTTGAGAAGCAGTGTAAATAGAGATACAAAGAGACTTTTGAACACGCTGAAATTCCTGGCATGACTCTGATAAGAAGCAAGCCATTAGGGACCAGAATTGTAATTTAATGAGTTTTTGTAGTGTGGCCAAGGAAAACGCTGCATAACCATCCTTACAGATTCTTCAACAAAGTCCAGTTCAACGAGTTAATGGTCTTCTAATACTTAAAAGACAGTAAATTAATGAATATATTTTTCCTGTCTAGTACAGATGGACACATAGCAACAGTATAATGATATTATCTGGTCCCAGAAATGGGAGGTTTTGTTAAAACTTCTTGGTATGCATTGAACAGACTGACCACTGGAAGAGGCACTGAGCCAGTAAACCGAGTCTTACAGGCTAAACCAAATAAAGGAAAACTTATTTGTATTGTCAGGATACTTTTTCATCTGAAGAAAAAAATTTATGTATTTTATTTTCACATAAAAGAAATATTTATTTATNAAGAGAAACTGTTGGTTGTTGTACGGGACAAGCTGCATGGGATGGGGTGTGCTGTCCCTGTTCCAGCCATGCTTCCAGGAGTTACGGATCCAGCAGGCTGCTCCTGTCCCTCCCAGCTCAGAGCACCTGTGGGTGTCCACCCCTCTGGGCACCTTGCTTGCAAATTCCCGGGAGATGCTGCTCAGTATCATGGTGTTCTGCTGGGAATTACAAATCTATCGATGCCTGTGAACAGCAAAACGCTTCCTCGATAAATTTAGGGTATGAGAAAAACACGGGAGGAGCTCAGCAGCTCATCCAGTCCATCCCTGCTGCAGGGCAAATGGTATTTAGGGGGTTTGGGCTTCTTCAGTGGGAGTTTATCGAACTTTAGCACTTCAGATTACTTAAAGTATCTTTTTTTTTTTTTTTCAAAAGGCCTTTTTGTATTGTTCCATGCTTCTAGAGTACTGCTAAATACGGGAAGTGGAACGGAAATTTTACTGCAGCTCTTGTTAGAGGTGTTGAGAAAACACTTGTCTGATGGGTAAGTGCAGTGTTTACTTTTGCTATTTGATATAATAGGATTCTACTAAGCAAACAGGAGGCAGAACTGTTCACTTGAGCAGGAGGAGGAGGAGGAAAGAAGGATTTGGAGGTTTTTGTGACCCAAAGCCTTGGCTCCGTGCTTAACTGTGATGAATTCACCACACGCTGTTGTGGAGATCGGATTTGGCTGCGACGGTTACAGCTGACAAACACCTCACTCGAACTTCCATGGGGCTGCTTTTGAGCTATTCTGTCTGTATCAGAACATTATAAACAAACAGTTCTTGGGGCGCCGCACACCCATGTCTAGGAACAGAGTAACCAAACTTGATCTGAACGTGAAAAAGTGAAATTTAATTAAGCCATTTGTAAATGTAACTGACTTCCAAACATTTAATTAAAGAGGTCAGACATTCATTACCAGACCACTGATAACTAAAGTTGAAAACACTGCTGCCTGTTAGTCACATTGTCAGTAAAAATGCCTCTTCAAAACAATGCTTTATGTGCTGTTATGTCCCTGACAAACACATTTTTATGAGCCTGATCATATTCACAAAAAAATGAACTGGATTGTAGGCAAAATCTCTCTATCTGCCATTGTATGTTCAGTTTTTCAATATTTAGCCAGTAGCTATAAGAATTAATTTCTTGAGCAACTTTATAATTATCATGATTCTTGACCTGAGAAGAAAGCTGAAAAATATTAACATTAGTCAGTAAAGAGTAAGTGTTTTCACTTTATGATGTTATTTTTAGCTCCTATAAAGCTAAGAAAGGGAAAAAAATGAATTCTTAGCATGAGGCTTCTTTCAGAGTTATCAATGTATCTCTTTATATAACTCTATTGGATCAAAATAATTATTTAAAGTAAACTTGTTTCACACCTTTTGTAGAAGCAGAAGTGAAGAAAAAAAAAAATACTAAGAGAACTACTAAGCCATGATACATTTTCTTCCAGATATCCCCAGCACTGCAAATTTCATAGGCAATGTTACTCATAAAAATTTCTTTTTCCTGGTATAATTACACTGAATAACTCTTTTGATCCTGTGATCCTGCACTGATTTATCTGAGTGTTTTTTCCAGATTTTACTTTTTTTGAAATTTGTAATGTTGCACTCTTCCCCCTGCCAACAAATTACAATTTTCATTTGGAAAGAGAATTTTTCATTTCCATAGCACTAACTTCCTGTCAGAGTTGTGGCTTTCTAGGAACTGGAAATAACTTCATGAAATCTTCTTATCCCTTCCTGACCCTTCTTCCAAAACTGAAGCACTGAATCTCCTCCCTGGTCTGACTTCAAAATTAATGTTCTTAAACTAGAATTTCACAAGGGTCTGTAAATGTGAGATTGAATGGGGAAGGAACTAAAAACTCGTTTGTTCCAGTGACGGAGGGAGAATGGTTTTTTTTGTTAGTTTGTTCATTCTCATCACTGCTGCATAAACATAAATCATGAATCAGAAAGTTTCAGGGCTGTGTATTTTTTTGTGTGAGTGTGTCAGAAAATGAAAGTCTCATAAAATTGTCTACAAAAGGTTCTAGGGTTCTGTTTGGGAGAAACAGGATGGGGTGGATGAGAAGTGCATCTCAGTTGCGTGCGCAGGAAGGGAACATCAACCACCAAAGCACTAAACCAAAAACCCCAAACAGTTTTTATGATAATGAAAAAAAAAAAATAATTCAATGAACTGCAAAACCTTTCATATTAATACATGGGCATTATGCAAATCAGCTTCCTCTTTTTTGAGCAACTAACGTAGTCTGCTCTGCGGGGAAAGGCTGAAAAGCCTCCCAAGGCAATGGTAAACATTACTGGAATTATATTATGAAAGATCTAGGACTTAAAATCGTGTCTTCTGTGCTCCTGTGAAGTGTTATCTGTGACTGTGCTTCAAGCCAGAGCTGCATTAAAGATGCAACAGGGAGATGCAGCAGATTTCAATGAATTCTGTAAGGAGAGTGAGTAGGGAACAGAGTTGTCACATACAGTAACTTAATTGGTTGCCTCTAAAATTTTCAGACAGGAGATACTTCTTCACACAACACTTAACTTTCATATGGAAAGCATTGCCATGGGAAGCCTTAGAAGCCAAAATTATAATTTCAAAGCAAGAGATGAGACAGATGAGTGGAGGCTAAATCATTCAGAAATTACAAACTAAGGTAGCCCAGGTACAACCTCCAGCTGCAGGTGTCCCTAAAATTTAAGTTTGTCAGCTGAGACATCATCTGAAATTAAAGACCACTTTACTCATGCATCTTTTGAGTTTCCCTGAACTGACATTGTGTTAGACACAAAACTGAACTAAAATTTTTCTCTTCTAGCCCAGTTGTGCTCTTAAATGTATATATTTCCATGCTGTTTCTATCCTATTCATAGACTCATACACTTGAAAAGGTGTAAGTGGAAAAGGCCTCTGAGTTCATCAAGTCCAGCCTCTAACCCAGGACTCTAACCAAGTCCACCACTAGGCTGTGTCACCAAGCACCATTTCTGTAATGCTGGGAAAGCCAAAATATTGCACTGCCATAATAAAATACATTCAAAAATATGTAGTTAACTGAAGGCAAGTAATTGAACATTTTTGTTGGAGACCAAAGTGAAGCAGCACTTCAGAAGTTTAACTACACCACAAATCAAAATATAAACCAATTTTTATTCTAGTGCCTGGAAGTTTTTCCAAATATTGACATATGTACTTCAGATGTAAGTTTTCAACCCTGGCATGACCTGTTGAGCACATGTCCTGGTTTGGACAGGTGTCTGCTAAGGAAGGCAGGAGTCCCCCTCCCACCCCGGAATGGGAAAAAAAAAAATGTAACCTCCTTCCCCCCGAACCATTATAATTTTGAAAATGAGGGGCTTTCAGGCAAATATATCAGAAATAGGAATAACAGGTCTTTACTTATATATATATATATATGTACAACAAGGCAAAGCAAAAAAAAAAAACAACAATAACTAAGGCAGTAACAAGTAATAGGAATCAGACGGCAGTGATGGCTGCTGGGGCTGTAAGGCACTTTCCCTTTTGCTGCAGCGATGGCCGGAGTTAACAAGGGTGCTCCGGAGCGAGGTCGGGGAGCACGGGGGAAACTTAACTTGCCCAAGCCGGGAAGGGATGGGAGGAAACTTCAGCAGCCCCTGGGCAGCCGGTCCTGGTGCTTTAGCAGGATTCCCTGGGAGCAGCGCGCTGGAGACGGCAAGGATGGATGCAGAAAAGTATCCCGGGTAGTAGGCGAAATGCACAGAACTCCGAGGCCGCAGCCGGAGACTCCGGGACCCCTCGGCAGGCAAGGGGTGGTGCCCGCAGTGCTGTGGCTCAGCGAAAGCTCCAAAAGCAGCGGTGAAGAGATGGCAGAAGTAGGGCAGGACAGAAGGACAAAAAAAAACAGCAGAAAACACAGCCTCGTAGCGAGATGAACTCCCTCCGCGGCCGCTGCAAGTCCCACTCCCTCCAAACGCCAGGAGAGCAATGAATTCCAAGCCCTTTTCCCCACCTCTTTTTTTTTCCAGTTCTAAATCTCGAGATATCTCTGCTCCCCCACCTGAGAAGACGCCACCAAGACCAAAAAAAGGACAATTGGGCCCCTCCCTTGTGGCTGGCTAGGTCCTTTGGTTTTCTTAAGTACCCCGGCAATCGCCCCTTAACATGGGGAAAAAATTCCTTTGAGAGGAGAAAAGAACACATGCACACACAAAAAGAAAAACCTTCTCAACCCCCAACAGCACATTAGTGATGTAATGCAGATCACTTTACTGTTTCAGAGCAAAGTCATTCTGTACTGGCTACGGTTGCCATTAGGAATGTAATCACCTTTTTCAGTTATTTCATTGCCTTGACTCCGTTACTCAGAGATGCAGGGGTTTCCTATCTCCCCAGATGTTTTGAAGGCTAATTAGTGTTTGCAAAGCTATTTAAAGACAAGAACTGCTGTTTCCATGGTAGTAAATATGGTCAATTAATGTTTGTGTTGCATTTATTTTGCAAATTTTGAATTAGAGATAAGGCATCAAGACATTTAATTGGTCAGTGTTCCAATGAGCTGTGGCTTTCAGCTTTGAGAACCTATCCTGACTTCTTGCACTTTACTGTTTCAGGATAAAAGCTTTTTAATTTTATTCATGAATTTAATGTCTAATAGCTGTATATAAATTTTTATTTTGACCAACAAGAATATTGTGATTAACTTGGAAAGGAGGTATTAACTGAATCAGAGCTGAAATTAGCATTTTTCTTTAGGGCCACTAGCCCTCTGAACATTCTCTAGTGATGCAACAAGTCAGAGAGAACACTGACTGCAATCACACATTGTAATCGTCATAGGAGACACTAACAGCTTCTTCCTGCTAATGTCATTAGAGATTGTGATTTTCTGTTATAAAGCACAAATGCAGAGTTTGAAACCATGGGGCGGAAAGTGCAGGAGGAGAAGGAGGAATAAGAAGAGGAAGACATTTTCCTGGTTCTGCACATGTCCTAATAGGAAAGGCATGTTCGAGTTGCAATAAAGAGAAATAGGCATGTTTTAATTTCAACACTTAGCTCCAATGCTGCAGCTGGAATTGCATCAGTGGTATGAAAAGAGCATAAATTGGCATGCACTGTTCCAAAATAATTTAAAGTACAGAGAACCTGGTCTGTCACCTGCCAGTCTCAGTGTGAATCTAATTTCTAACGACAGACCATATCCATCCCCACTCACTATGTCATTTTTTTAATTGCTGTCTTTGTTCAGTCTCAGCATTTGGCTGTCACGTCTTTAGGAAAAATGTTCCAACTGTTTTGCCATTTGCTCTAAGAAATAAGTTACTCTCAGCATATGGAGGCTTTCACAAACAATATGCTTTGAGTTTTCTGTGCTTTGGATTTCTCCACAGAAAATTGGTAAAGCTAGTGTGAGATTAACTAAAAATGCTGCTGTCCATATCAGCAGAGCGTGCAAAAACTTCTGCACAGGAGCTTGCTAAGGAGATGGGTTTAATGTGCATCCTGCTTCAACTGAACTTACTACAGTGAAACAGCGCAGAAATAAGAATAACTGTACTGAAAGGCAATACTTGATAATGAAGAGATGTCACCTCCCAGACGTGTCCAGTCACTCTGGATGGCATCTGTTCCCTCCAGTGGGACTGCCCCACGCAGCTCAGTGGTGTTGGCAAATGCACTGATGGTGCCCTCGATCCCACTGCTCACGGCACCAACAAAGGTGTTAAACAGTGCCAGTCCCAATTTCACCGTCACTGCTGCCAAGGCTGTACCCAAAATATTCTAAAGAGTTTCACAGTGTAAGAGTCTGCAAAGGAATATCTTCCTGTTACTCAAAGCTCCACACTGACTTCATCCAATACACTTTAGTCCTCGTGTTAGAAGTGCCAGTAAATTTTCTGTGCCTGTAAGTCTGTACTTGAATGTTTTTCAAGTCTGTTCCTCCTTAAGGGGAAAAACACTGAAAAGGGTAAAGCAGGAAGAGTTTGTTTTAATAATTTTAGATTCATTTTGCAACCTAATCACTAATTTATTTCCATCAAAGTAACTCAAAATATTATTTAGTAGAAATTGCTTTGATTTTAAATGCTTGTGGTCTTTCTTGACGTGTGACATTCTTCAGTATGACGTGTGCTGCTTTGCTTGAAAAACAGCAGTAACAGTATTGGTTGTCCAGGCTGATAGGTTTTCTTCATAAATGTCAGTTCTGTTGTTTTCATGTTGTGTAATTTATCAGCTTTAATTTCCTTTCATTTGGGAAATTTTTTTTGTAACTTTTTGCTGTCTATTTCTATGTATAATTTTATTTATGTTCAATACTATTGTCTGACAATAATGATAGTAGAACATAAGATTGTGTAAACTTCAAACAGTCCAATTTTTTGATAGCTTAAATTTTTCATTTTGCATTTCTAAGCAAACATTAATTTTTATATAGCAGGGTTTAGAAGTTTATTTCCCACAGTCACATGCAGTTTCATTTTTATTTTAACAAGCCAGAAAAAGAATAGGCTGGAAAACAGACATAGTTCTCAGAGCATTCCTCTTGGAGAGAGTTTTATCTTAAGCTATAAGTCTGACATTTCAAGGCATAGTGTGACACTTTTCGTATAAATATAGGAGTACAGGGCCATGATTTGCTACCCTTCTGCTGCTTTTTCATCCAACCTTATTAATTTCAAAGGGGACATTTCTTGATTATGTTTCAAACAAAAAAAAGTCTAATAAGGAAGACTGGAAGAGATGATAAAATGGAGATACAGGCAAATATATTATTTTAAGAAGGTACATTTCTTGTCATTTCAATATGCTGTGAATAGCTTCATGTTTCTCTAGAAATTAATAGGCAGAAGCTGAATCAGAGAGAAACTGGATTTCATCTGAGAGGAACTCATCAGTGTTTAAAGTAAATTAGATAAAAATAATAACCAGAGTTCACACTAAAGCCTCATGTTTCTGTGTTTAATCAGTCCATATGTGGCAGGGAACAGAACTTTCTGAGAAAGGATGAGTTTCCCATGTTTTCCTGTGCTGTGATTCTGGTGCCTTTTTCTGACATATTTATTTCCAATCCATATGAAAGAAGATATCTGATTTGAGATGCTATGTAAAGGTGAAAACTTGAGAGTGTTCTTTGGCTAAAATAAGGAGTCCTTAGACATTAAATTCATCAGCTGTGGAACTGAATTTTACAAGAATGACCTGAGGAAAAATCATTGTGGCAAGAAGTTAAGTGGAAACCAGTTAGTGGAGGAAGTGAAAGGAGTTTTTCTGATAGCAGGGTGTGACAGGATGACTGACAGTGTTATGAAGTGCCGTGCCACCTTCAGGGTATCACTGGGTGGACAGTCTTTTCCATCAACAGCTGTAAGGAACACAATCAATAGGGAGGAAGGGAAGTATTTTTGTGTTGAACTGAATCGCTGTGTAAAATTGCTGTAGGGAACAAAGAATGTAATGACATGTCTGGGTTATAGAAGAGCATCTAGTAAAGCAAGAGTGCAACAACCCTCACCCAAAAGCTTTTAAAGCACAAAACCAATCAAGTTAAAAGAATAATGTTTCAGCCTTAGTACCCTGGGCCTGCTCTCACTCTTGTTCCAGAAAAGATTTACAGCTGATTTCAGCCTCCTTGCTTAGTCATTCTCATGAAATATATTGTAAGCCTCCTCTCCCCCACTATAAGTCAGAGAAAACCCTTTTAGTCAGCAGGGCTTAGGTAAGAGAAAAGTTGACTGCACCAGGATTTTCTATTTGAAACTTGATGTTGCTCTTCTTCCTCCATCTTTGACTGAGCAATAGTATTTGCTCCATGGTTCTGAAGAAGATTTAAAAGGAAGGCAGTGGTAACACTGGTCTTGCTTTAGCTTCAGACTTGTGAGAATTGAGAAGAAAGGTGGGCAGACATCAATCAAGTTTAGGGGAACAGATTTCTGGAGAGGCACACACGATGGTAAGTAGACATCCTGAGCGTGCTTCAGAAGAGGCAAAATCCAGTTGGAGTGGAAAGCAAAAGGGTGAGTATGAAAAAAATATCCAAACCTCTGAGGATGCATGCTCAATGTCTGTTTTAATAGGAAATTTGAGAGTCAGCTGTTATTTCAACAACCAGTTCAGGCTGTCCCTCATAGCTCTGATCAAGGGCAGAGTGGGATTCCTACTGTGCTGTGTAAAACATATCTTTATTTTACTCTTAGATGCACTATATTCTTCATTTCTTTGAATTTCCTTGTAGAATTGCTCTCTGATAGGAAACAGGCTCAATCCCTGTGCTCTTTGCACTGCATTTCTTCAGCTCATAGCTTGAGTTTTTCAAGCATAGAGGATGAATGGGGAGGATGTGTGGGGTTTTTTGGGGGGGTTAATTGTGGAAGGAATTCCCAGCAACCAGAGAAGAACTGTACGATAGAGAAGACTTGTTCTTCAGTGTTAAGTTCTATTTTGGCCATGCCTGTTCCAAAATATGCATTATTTGAGCTTGTAATGCCACATATATATATTTACATAGGAAAAGGCCAAATTTGAAGACCTATTTCAGCTCTTGCCAGGAACTCAAGATGGTCTGACTGAATTTAACCTCACAGTTTGCTCTAAATTGTCTGAATTCAAGCTTTATCAGATGTTTCATTTCTTTGCCTTTGCTGATCAAAGCAGGACATTTGGTCTTTGAGTTTAATGTTGCTGATTGTTGTGTTGTAAAGTGGTTTCATGTTCCTGTGTTTTAGGGAGAATGACTTTATTATAGAAGCTGTTAGAAAAGTTACAGGAAAACAAGAAGCCATTTTAATAAAAATAGGCAGAATGAAGTATTTTCCTTTTGAAAGAGAAGGCTCACAGAAGCCATCTAGGTCATGCCCCTTACCAGTGGTATTTACAGTTAAATACAAAACATTCATGTATTTAAATCTGGACGCTTTGAAAATAAGAGTGAGATAAAGCTGTGCTACCAGAACTGCTCAGTATTTCTGTGGGAGGGTTTCAAAGTTGCATGACATCCTCTATCAATCTGGCACCATTGATAGTGATGTGTGTTTGATTTTCCAAATATGCATATGTATATTATAACCCACAAAACTACATAGCAAAACCAGATAATTTTATAGTCTGATCTGGTCTTCAAAATCTGTGAGTAGCTCACAGCACAGATCTGGTGCTTCATCGAGCCCCAAAGTATCTTTTAAGTGGGAAAAGTTTTATGGAGCATTGGCAAATGCCTTAGTTCAGATACCGGACTGTGGTATCTCTTAAAATGTTATGCTGTTATATACCATTTATATGTTTTGTAACACGTATTACTAGCGTTCCTCCTGGACTCACAAAATTATCTCTACCTTCTAAATCTGTCAATAACAGAACTGTAAATGGTAAATCATATTTGGTAATATAATTAGTAAGATTTTGAGGGTTTGACATTTTCCATCTTTTGCTATTTAAATTGATTTTTATATAAAGCAATTAAGGACATCCTTTTTCCATTAAGGAAATTATATTTAACTTCTGTTGTGATAATGTATGTTATATTTAGAAGAGAGCAGGTACTTGAGTTTCACTTTTTTCCCCACAAGGTCATTTTCATCGCTGGTGGTGGTGGTGGTGAAATTTTTCAGAATAAATATATTAATAGGTGGTGCTCTTAGCACAAAATCAATCAAGACTTCAAATATAAATATTTCTTTTGACATAATTACTGTCATGAATGAGAAATTATTTTAATTCACTAAACAACTTTAGGCTTTTGACAGATTAATAAGCAGTATGGAAAGTGTCACCTGAAATCTATAATATGAGCACTTTACTTTCTTGTCTGAGATTATTGCTTATTGCTGGAGTTTTCCATGACACTTCAGTAGGATTGTGGCAGACATAAATATACACAAGTATGATGAAGGGCTTTTGAATGTCTGTGCATTAGACATCGAGCTGTTTGGAACAGAGCGGTGTGAGACTGGCAAAGAGATACTCTGGGCAAAGAGAAGATGAAAATAGCCCTGCTTGACATGATTTTGTTTCATGCTTGAGGAGCAAGCATTTCTTATTTTTTCCATTGTTAATCTCAGTATTTCTTTTAAACAGACCAGTAGTGAATTTGTTTGTCTGCTCACTTCACTCCGACACAAAGCACTGACATTGATTCCATAATGGTTGAAATTAATTGCATAAGTTACTGGCAGTGCAACCTCCAACTAGGTTTTGTAAAAAAGTCCAAGGGAGATATTTTTGTGCTACAGCTTAGTCAGAAATGTAAGTTAGAACATAATTTCTTAAGATTTCTGCTCTGTGATTTTCTTCAGGAGAACAATGATGAGGAACAGATTAAAATTATACTTTTATGAGTTTGCTAAATTTTAAATAACTCCATAGGCACTAACATTGTCTGTAGCTGACTCTGTCTGACACATACGCAGAATTGTTTTTCCCTGTTTCATTCTGTATTAAAATATTCCAGAGTATTCCTTAACACACAGAGAAGAAAGTCCTACACTATATTATCTGAATTTGGCATAAAGCAGGAGGTGTCGGCTAGGTGATCTCCAGAGATACATTTAAGCTTGACTTATTCTGGAATTCTGTGATACCTGATTATTTTTAAAAGAAAAATGCCTGGATTTCTAAGAGAGATTTCCCAGTTCTTCCTCAACATGTTCTTATGGAGTGGTAAGCAAAGATTTAGTGAACATAACTATTGTAGAGCTGAGGTCAATGTGAACATTTTACCCCTTCACTGGACCTGAAGGAGATCTCTGTGCTCTGCACAAGTGAGCAGCCAAGATCATTAGAAACTCTGCTGAGGGAGTGGGAGCTTGGGGAGTTGGACTGTGTTTTGGTTTTTTTCCTGTCTTATAGGGTTTTTTACTTTCTTTCTTCTTTAATTTTCTATTTTGTTCTTGTTATCTCAGAATTCACAAAATAACGGTTTCTATCACACTGGGGTAGCTTTGGAGACTTGCTCTCAATGAAATTGTCTTTTTTCCAGGAAAAATAGTTTGCGAATCTCATCAGAGTTTATTCTTGATGTCATTATAGTATTTTCATACATTCTGATACAGGGGGAAGTTTCATATTCTTGGAAATAGCTTAGAAAACTTGTGACATGCTCTATCCTGCCACACCAGTTGTTATGATGCACATTTAATTAGAAATTCCATAGGACTACATGTTCATCAGTAGATGAAGCTGCATGCAATCGTAGCTCTTTTGAAAAACAAGGTTTTACTGATGGTATGTAAAAGCAAAAAAATATTTCAGTGGTGTTCAGTTCATCAGAGTTCTGTACTATGTATGCCAATCTTCACTCCATTAAGGCACACTGCATAACTTTCCTGAGGAAAAAATATTATGAGCATAATTTAAAATGCTCTGCTACTGCCATCGAATCCCAAATGGCTTATTCAGCATTCTTCTTTAAGTGGTTCTGTGGTTTGATAGTGCACTTAGTTATTTTCAAATATCTGTGGACAAGAGCATCCTCTTTGAAGACAGTCAGAATGTAATATTGGATTGTCTTCTTGATAATTGTGCCACTGCCTCAATAATGCTGGTAGATGTTTTTCTTTATTCCTCTTAATTGATCCATTATTTCATCCCTCTACTCAACCACAGAGACAGATGGAAGGCTGTTTTCTTTTAAAGTGATTATTCCACACTTGAGTCTCAATTTTTTGGAGAGAGTTGGAATACAATTAGCAATCTTTAGTTTTAGCAATGTTAGTAAGAATGTGTCTACATCTATGCTTCTTGTATTTTATTTGAAGTAAAAAGAATATTTTGTTTAAGTCCCAGACCTCATCTCTTCTAATAATAGGATGGTAGCCTCAGCTAGAAGGTAGGCATTAACTTGTCACCATTGTGATTTTTTTTTTAATAACAGGAATCAACTTAATATATGGAATTCTTTTTTTTCTTTAAAGAAAAATGTTAAGATGTTGCTTATTTATAGTTGACATCTATGTTAGACTTTAAACTTCAAAGTGTTTCAGAGAAACACACATTTCAGTTTGGTGAATTCAGCAAAGTGAAACTGAGTTTTTCAGCACATCATGTCTGTGAATACCTATAGGGATAATTAATTATGAAAATATCTTTGTGAACTAGACAATTCATTCTGATCCAGTATTGTAAATGCTGTTTTTTACAGGCCTGTGCTTCTGTTTTCAAACTTGTCTACTCTAGGTGGTCAAGAAGAGAAGATACAATTAAATTTCATACTGGGGCAAAGGACATAAAACTGGAAAAAGAAAACTGGAAAAATATTTCTCTTTAGCCACACAGTGGGCTATCAATGTTGAACTCTGGAATTTGAAGCTGTTTCAGGGCAATAAAATAGAGGCAAAAATGTAAATGAGAAATATGTGTAAACCTAGCCCGAAGAAAAATATAGAAATATTCTTAAATGTAGAGCTGTCAACCTTTAGAGACCTTTGAAAATGGATAAATGGAGGATGATGATAGTTTCAGGTCTGGTTGCTTCCTTTATTTTCTCTAGTGCTGAGTGCTGATGGAGAGGATGTAGTAGGAAGGCCTTACTCAGTCTGGTGTGAGGGTATTTCTGTTCTCAGCCAAAATCTGAGGCAAATAAATAGGTGGCCTAGTTTCAGAGTGCAGCAAAGATTGAGGATAAGCACAGATGAGGCTGTAATGTTCTTGCTCAGGACAGGACCTAAGCTTGCATCTGCCCTGAAACATCCAAATAGGACTCTTTGGCTCTTTATATCCTTCCAGGCTGGCAAACAATCGAGTGTTTTGCAGAACTCTTCTGAAAATACCACAACAGAATTGTTATTGGACATGTGAAATTAGGTAGATAATTTAGTCAGGTAGGTTTGTTTATTTTTTTTACTGCTGCAGTTATATCAGAGTTAAAACCTGTCTTCCTTCTATTTTCCATACTAAATCAGTAGGTTACATCCTTGCCTTGTGCACTCCCTGCACAAGGTTTGAAAACTGCATTAAGGAACAAACATATGTAGGAGCAAAAAGTATTGGGAAGAAGTAAAAACAAGATCTTGCATCTTGAAAAATGCAAAATATTTCAACTTAGTGTCTCATCATTCTCTATGAAGTTTGTTTTCTATTTTGAATTCACAGAGGTCCTGTTCTGACTCTACAGATGAAGAATGATAGTTATAGATGGGTTTAATTTAATTGAGAGAGAAAGAGGTGCTGACTTCCTGTATTTTATTAGCATGTGGAACACTGGGGAAAACGTGTTTTCAACTGAGGAAACTTGAAAAATGTCATGTACTTTGGGCTTCCTCTCTCCTACTATTGTCACTTTTCTCAAGAAGCTACTACAGATTTTTCCAGACCTGTCTA
>VYZQ01054990.1:65289-76524 GCA_013400655.1 Mystacornis crossleyi
TTTTTTTTTTTTTTTTTTTTAATGCATAGATTGGATACAGCAATACCAGTTATTTTATGTGTTATTAAAAACATGTCAAATTCCTGGCTGGTATGAAAGATTTCCTTTTTTGGTCACTTCTGTGAAAGAATAACCTAGAAGGTAAATTATTTCTTATATTCTCAAATACAGGTAGTAATGGTATTTTGTAGAAAATGTGCACATTCTGGACTTTTTTTATAAAAGAAAATATCTCTCTTGAGAAATCAGGAAATGACACTGGGGACCATTAGTCTCATCTTTCTTGAAGGGCAGTTCTCAGTATGAACCACAGCTGCTGCTCTGGTCTGTGAATGGAAGAGGCCATTGTCCTGTAACCAAAAGAGAATATACCCACTTATGAATCCTCCCTTAACCTTTTCCTTTTTTCAGTACCTTGGGGTTGGAGAGTTATTCCAGTTCCTAGTTTCCTTTCAGCATCGCTGTTGCCTAGTGAATTGTTCCCTATCCAGTATTTCTGCAGTTTATTCTTCCTGCCCAAGTGTTAAACTTTACAGCTGTCTTTATGAAATGGCACCTTATTTTTTGTCTGGAGTATTTTCTCAGTCTTTCAAAATCATTTTGAATTGTAGACCTGTCCTCCAACATGCTTGAGACCCTTCTGTGCTTAGAGTCGCTTGTGATTTTAATATCTGTATTTTCTATGCCACCATGCACTTTGGTAATGCTTTTTATAATTAAGGTATATGTCAAAGTAATTTATTGTAGTCATTAAAAAGAAAAGAAATCCAAAAAGATAGACAGGGGAAATGGTTATTCTTTTGGCAATAACACATTCGGATAGTCAGCAACACCTATTCTAAACTGAGGAATAATCTTTCATTCAAGAGCCTCAAACCCCCCTAAGATTTTCAGTTGCAACATAGCCTGGAGCAACGGAGAGCAGAGAGCTCCCAGGTCAGTCTGCTGTGTTGTGCAGCATGTGCTGCATATACAAAGGCCCAGTCTTGGTTGTCCCACAGGAATATTTGATAATCTCAATTTGTGACACTAATATCAAATAAACTGTCTAAAAGGAAATGAAATTTGATTGCCTTCAATTCCAGGAATATAGAGAGGTTTTTTTACCCAAGTCACACAGTTTTTGGTCCCTAAGAATGAATCTAATAATTTAAAGCCTTTGGACCTGGACTCCGATGTACTGAATTTTACCAAAGGCTCTGTGCCTAGTGTGACTTATATTCATCATCTTAGCCAAGGGGAATTAGAGGGACTTAATGTATCCAAACCCAATATACAATCAATGCCAGAGGGCATTTCTTGCTCTCCGAGGAGAGATTCAGTGACTAAAGAGAGAGACAGGATCGCTGCTGAAAAAGAGTCTGTGGTCACAGCAGGCTGGAATGAACCTCACCCCACCAACCCTCTTTGCACCGTCACCTGTCATAACTTATTTCTATATCCATGGATACTTAGATGGTTTTCAAGCCTCAGTTCTTTTGGTAATAATGGAGAAGTGGATTGAGAATATAGCAAATAAATTAAATTACTTATGTAGGAGGCAGTGAAATATGACTAAATGCATTGGGATCTTGTTGTTCCTGACGATGCATCTGAATCATTCACCTCTTCTGAGCCATTCAGTTTCCTGGTGGACACACTCCTAGGAGTGAGGTTCAGTTGAATACTATCTACAAGGAAGTTTATGCTTGAGTAAATCTAATTTAGAAAACATTAGCAATTATTATGGAAGCCTTTTTTTATATTTAGGTTGTTATCATTCACTGGACTTATAATGCCTTTGGACTGGGTTTGTTTGGTGGGGCTTCTGGTACTGTAAATAATGTAATCAGGGTTGATAGCCTTCGTTTTTGTACCGCATGTATGCAACAGCAATGAAAGGAAAATCTTTAGTGGGAAAACAGTAAAAGAAAGTTTCCTATCCTCAAAGTAGGTCTCTAAAAATAAAGAAAAAACCAAACCCAAACAAACAAAAAAAATCAAACAAAATGCAGGTGAAAAGGACGTATGAATTTTAAGAATTTATCNTTTAAAAATTTATCACTAAATATCCACAATTAAAATTTAAATGTCTCACAAAGTTTAAAAAAAAAAAAAAAGTCTGTTCAGTAGTTGCCCCTAATTTCATCACTTGCTGTGATACCTGAAGGGTTTGTTACACTGTGTTTGGTCTGCAGGAGCAGTAAAGTCTCAGAGTTAACAAGGAACTGCTCTCCTTCCTGCATAACTGCACTGAGCAGGACAGCAAACACCTGATCCCCCTGTACCCTCCGGATTTCCATGTGAAGAATAAGGTTTCCCTGTTCCTTCCTGCAGTGACACCTGTGTTTTCAGAGCTCCCCAGAGCCAGGTGGTGACCTGAAGTAAATCCAGGCCACTCTGCTCCCTTCCCAGCAGAAACACGTGGGTTTGGTGTTGTGCTTGGATTGACTTGATTCTGTCCTCACCTCTAATACTGAAATGACATGTGGAATGTAGGCACGTGTAGTTTTTAGGGCCCAGACTACTCAACTTCTTTCCTTTCAGATTTTTCCAATATGAGACTATTCCATCTCTCATGGCTCCTTATCCACAGTTTTGGCATAGAATTCTGACCTGGTACAGGTTCTCTGGGGGGCTTTCAGTCCCACATGCTCCATGCTTCCATGGGTGCTAACAATTTGTCTCTTATCTAGTAATTGAAATAACAAAGATGTGAGGATAGAATGAAAAGAAAAAAGACAAGAGAAAAATAGAAATGGATTGTTCTTTGTATCAATTAGCTAAAGAGAAAGAGGGAGATGGATGAAACACTGTAAACAGACTTGCATAAAATTTTCAGATTGTGTTTCCTTATCATTAAAATGTACTTTGGACAGAATATTCCTACCCTGGGTGTGACTGTTCTAGATTAGGGACATCCACCTACGTCTGTAGCCATGTCTGCTCTTTGCTGAAGCCAGTTTCATCTTCTGGGGTCATTCTCTGAGATCATATCAATCTTTCACTCTGCTTTTGCCTTTTTTTTTTTTTTTAATATATTTCATCCCCAACCCACCCTTTTTTGTCTTTTTTTGTGATTTAAGACAATCTGACATCTTCAAATTTCATCCATTATGTCATAATAATGTGTTTTCAGTCAGATGGGCACTTGAGGAGTTTTTTCCCTTCTCTACTGTTCTTACTCTGGTAAATAACCAAGTTAACCCAGCTGACAGAGTTCTTAACATGTGCACATTGTGTATTCAAAACACAGCCAATAATTCTTGAATTTTGCACCGGTATTTTCTGCAGTCACTTACTGCAAAGACCTGGGAAGCAGATGAAGGTAGTGTGAACCTGTGACAGACTGGTGAAAAATAATTTCGTAATCTGTTTCTGCAAAACTGCTTTCAGGTAGGTTTTTCCAGAAAGAATTTTCTCAGCTGATAAGGTTGCTTTTTGGTTGTCAAAGCATTGTTGAAAGGTTCAGGTACCATAAAGCTTCTCAACATTTCTCTGGTTTCTAAAAGCCATCATAATTATTTATAACGTGACAAATTACTATTTCCTTTAATATTTAAATGGATGCTACTTTAGGCAGTATCTGAACAACAAAGTAATTTAAATTCTTTGATGTTATTTCTCACCTTTTGGTGGGCTTGCTCTAAATCCAAAGCAGTTTATGGATCTCAGATAATTTTCCTGTAATACTTTCAATTCATTGTTCAATTTTTGAACATATAACGTTTTCTGCTAGCTATGCACATTCATAGTCCTTTCTTTGCTGATATCCATCAAACTCTGAAGGGCAATTATACTGTATTTCCTGTTTGCAAGTATAAAAAGTCTGTATTGACCCTAGTGGGATAGAAAGCTATTGCTGGTACAGTAGCCAATAAATCTTGGAGTTGGAATATGTCTGCTTTAATCTTCACTGTAATCAATTAAGCTTTGAGGTTAGCACTGCAAAGGTTTAATTCAGCTGGCTCTTTGCAGAAGTCTGTGAGCTGTCTTTTCTGAGGGATTGGTTGTGATATTAGGATGCAGTAGCAGAAGAGTAAATCTGTACACAAGATCTAAATTTGGGCACAAGGTATAAAGTGATGGCTGAACTACACAGATGGGTAATTTGTCTGCTTTTTGATCCAAAGTCAACTTATAAAGCTTAAGAATAGGTGATTTTTAGTATGTACAGAAAACTTGTATACATATATTACTCAAATTTCACATGACTTGTTTGTTTTGTTTTGGAGTTATTTTTAGCATTTATTTTAAATATGAATAATGACTTACGCATTAGTCAGACTGTTGATTTGAAGACTCACTTCCAAATGCCATGTGGTACATGTGGTAACACAGTTCCTGCTACTACTTCCACTTCTGCTATTCTTTTTTTTTTTTTTTTTTTTTTTTTCCCCTCCAACTAATTNGTGTGTGTTTTTTTTTTTTTTTTTTTTTTTTTTCCCCTCCAACTAAGTCTAAGAAATTCAACTGTATGATCCCTCACTGTCTGGCACTCCTTCAGAAATGGCAGTCAGCCTGCAGATACTGTTTAGATATCAAGACACTTAATCTCAGAGCCTCAGGAAAACATGGAGCACTTCCCCCAGAACAGTGAATGTGATACCCCCGTTGATTTAGCCATTCAGGAAAAGCACTCCTCACTGGTTTGCACCACGGAGTTACAAGAACCCGCGGACCCTCAGGAATTATCCTTCCCAAGGGCTTTATGGAGCACTGCTGGAGGAGGCATTAGCCAAAGTGGCTCCCAACATCGTGGCAAAGGTCAGAGGTGGCCAGACCCAAATCTTCCAGGCTGACTGTGACCGTAAGAGCCTCTGTCTGCAGGGAGCAGCCCCGGGTGTCACCCACCTGCCCCACACACTGAGCACTTCCCCTTCAGTGCCTCCCTCCCTTTCCCAGCACTATCCCTGTGCTATTTTCCACCACACAGACTGTGCTGTGCCCTCGCTGGGCTGACCTGTGTGCAGCAGTGTGGGTGGAAATCTTTCTTTCTGATGAGCTGGTCCCTCACAAGTTTTCTGTATCTGTGACAGAACCAGAATAATAAGAGTTCTTTTCTAGTCTTTCTTCTCCATTTGCTTTTTTTTTCTCCCCTTTGCTCCAACCTAAATGGAGTAGAGGATGCCACTGCTGTGGGAAATAAACTTCTCTTTCCCCTTGAATTACGGAAACAGTAAAATGCTCCTGGTGTTCATTTTTTCCAGCCCCCACACAAGTCAATCATTGTAAAGCCTGAGCACTAGACAGCATCTCCTGTTTGTTAGAACAGGGTGGTATTCCTTTTCCTTTCTCTCTTTTTTTTTTTTTTTTTTTTCCTGCTGAGTGGCTTCTCATCTAAAAGCAAAGATCCATTTAAACTGAAGGGCTCCTGTGGCAGTATATTAGTTTTATCCAAAGTTCCATAGTGAGGAATAGTGAAAAAGACAGCAGAGCCCATCCTTCCCCCAGGTAGCCAGGACCATGGGGTCAGGACTCGGCTGACAAGGGAAGTGCAGCACAGCTTCCTGCCTCCCCTAATTTAGAGGAAAGCCTGGAACTGAAGCCTTCCAGATGCTGGATGCACAGCCTTAGTGTCAGACACCTCGGAACACTCCTTGGTTCAGGATTCTTCCAAAGTTTTTACATGGTCCTAGTTCTAGCTTCAACACTTTTTTGAAAGAAGCAAGGATAGTTTATTTTGCTACAAGCTCTAGCATTGTGTCTCTTCAGGAAGAGATTCAAAAGAATAATACTCTAAACCCTGGATTTTTTTTTCGCTTTTCTGCCTATTTTCCCCTCAAAGAATCACAGAAGAACCAGGTTGAACCTTTATATAGAATCTGGATTGTTCTTCTGATTTTAAGAGGCAGTGAATCAAACCAATGGTTAACACTGCACATTAACCATCATCTCTGATACTCAAGGGTGTGCGTCTCTGTATCCCCTTTTCCATCAGCCACCAGTAGCTGGCTGATCTTATTTCAATGCATGATTATAAAAACACAAAAGTAGCACGTTTCTTAGCTGGATAGACATGTTGCTATTTATGGCATTTTAGTCATGTATATTTATCAGCTTCTAAAATGGTGTGTCCAATTTAAGAACTTCTTTAATGTCCAAATCCCATGAATTATAAAGTACGTGTTTTAACACACATGATTATTAATGGTACAGAAGGAAAATTACAAGTAATATCATGGCTAATTTCCTGTGGGAACTGATAAATTGCCTTCATATTTACTTCTTGTGGAAAACTCTGACTTCATGGTTTCATAATTCCCAGGCAGAATATTTATATTCTTGACAAATAAGGCAAAACATATTTGACACTTTTAAAACCCATTTATATGCCATTTTGAGAACTTGGTCTTCATTAACAGAAAAATGTCCCTTTTTTTTTCTTTTTTTTTTTTTTTTTTCAGCAAACAAGGTAACTGACCTGGCACTTAAAACAGATAAAAATGTCCTTGCTACTATTTCCACATCTGGGTTTTTTTTATATTTTTAGACTGATTTATATGCTTCACTTTCATGCATCTTCACTCAAATACATCTTGAACTCAAGCCTTCAACAGTATTATTTAATTAGGAGAAATAGATAAATAGTTTCCAACACCCCACTGTTCTCTTTGTCTAAATTTTACTGGACTTATTTATCATGCACTTGAAAATATTTGTGATATGCCAGCATTTTAAATGCTGTATATTAATTAAGGAAATTCAGTGTGTGTTGGTTATTTTGTTATTCTGAAAGAGCAAAACTATGTCCTTTCTAGTTATCTAAATGCCACTCAGGTGGTATTTCTTTCTGGGTAGATTTTCTAGTGTCTCATAAGGGATACACTCACACTTCAGCCATAGAAAATTCAGTTTAAAATTTATTCAGCCATAAGAGACAAAACCCTTGGGTTGTTAGTTCCAGGACTATTTGTTTGAAAATTCCACTGGTTATTAAAGGATGAAAGTGGGGGAGAAGTTGTGGGATGGACTGAGAGAGGACCCACAGCACAGGAGAGAAGGGCACAGGAACCGTGGGAAGTGAGGAAGGGACCAGGAGGCAGAGCCACCGTGGGGAAAAAGGGGTCTGGGAGGACATGATGTGAAGCTGTGCTTAGGGAATCCAGCTGGGAATGAGAGGATGGAAAATGGATGGAAACTTTCAGCGCCTGAAGAAAATAGAATATAATCAGGGGGAGAATTGTTACAGAGAGCATTAAAGTGGTAAGAGCCTCGGATGAGTGGCAGGTGAAGAAGCTTTGCTTTTTGTCTTCTAAAGGTGTAGCTGGATGGTTAAAAAAAAAAAAAAAAAGCTTAAAAAGTCACTGCTGCTTATTTTGCAGACTGGGGGTTAAAAGTGTTTTAAGCAAGATGTTCTTGAGTACTTGAGGTAATTGTCATGGTCCAATGGAGCCTCCAGCCCCATTACATTAATAATCCTAATATTCTTTGCTTTTTGGGTAAGAAGTGAGTTCTGGTAAATGCAGATTTTGATAAACTGCTAAGATCAATTTTTGTTCCAATTTCAAAAGGAAATATCTACTTTTTTTCTGCTTAAATGCCTGTTGAGGCATTTTTACACATTATGATATATACACGTAAGTTTCAGGCAATTTGACTTAACAGACTTCCAGATAGGAGCAATCTGGAAAGAACTTCCTTGTCAAAACTTTGACTGGTTCTGGTATGGAAAGGAATATGGGTAAACACAGATCAGCCATCATTAAGCTGGGCAACAAAGAGTGGTTGAGTTTACATTTACTATTCACTGCTGCACTGGCACATAAACTGTGGTCTTCTAATTAATACCAGTGTATCTGTTAGGGATCCACATAGTAATAAAGCTGCTTATAGGATGGCTACTATTAAAAGAAAAACCAAAACAAAAAAGCCTGGAGTGAGTTGTAAAGTTATTTAATCTTCTCTAAATTAGATGTGGGGAAAATAACATTTAAAGCAGGCATTTTTTGTATTATTGTGGATTGCCTGTCTGAGAAAGGTTTTAACAGCCTAGGCTTAAAAGTGAAGAGATTATTGTAAAAGCAGTGACACCTGTAAATATGAGTACTTAGGATACCTTTACTGAAAAGAAATAGTTTAAAGACATCTACAGCTGGCTGGAAACTTGAGGTGCAGCAAGCAATAGCTCTTATTGAACCACTCTACAGTAAAACATATGTTGAATAAATTATAGGAAAATAAACATAAACGTGATAGTAAAAGTCATAGTTTTCCAAAGTGAAAAGCTTAACTACACATTCAAATTAAGTGTTTTTATTTAGTTATATAACAGATCATTTCTTGTTCAATCTTGTCCTACTGTGAGCTAGGCTGTTTGCATACATAGAATCAAGAAAAAACATAAAATATGAATTCAAATCAGCCATGTTTCTTTGGCTCTGGTAGCATTTGCTGAGTACAAGCCCTGTCATATCACCTGGTTGAACAGTGTAACTCTCCTGTCCTCCTTACTGATGCTTCTCTGTGTAGATAGTGAATCTCTATTTTTTGATTTCTATTTTCTTCTGTAAGTACAATCACTTTTTCAATGTCAGCTGGAAAAAAAAATAACTGGTTATTAAAGCATTCATGATTGAGTCTGACACAGGGGCAAAAAAGCACAAGTAAAAGCCTTTAATTAGGCATATCCTTGATTTTGTGTGACTGATTCTCTGCAAGTTTATGATATAATTGGGTTGATTTTCAATCTTATTTTGGGAACGGTTGTGATGTGGAAAAATCTCTTTCCTAAATCTAGTGCACAAGTCAAAATGTACAGAATCTTTCTCCACGACTCCCTGTCACAGATATGTGTTGATTATCAAGGAAATTTCTGAGCTTGGGAAGTGCAAAGGACCTTATCACACTAAAATTCCCTGAAAGGAGGTTGTAGCCAGGTGTGGGGCAGTCTCTTCTCCTGAGTAACAAGTGAAAGGACCAGAGGAAAAAGCCTCAAGTTGCACCAGGGTGGGTTTACATTGGATATTAAGGAAAATTTCTTCACTGAAAGTGCAGTCAGGTATTGGAGCAGGCTGCCCGGGGTGGTGGTGGGATCACCACTCCTAGTGTTCAAAAAGTGTTCAAGGGCTGTGTGGCTGTGGCATCTGAAGATAGGCTTAGTGGTGAACATGGTGGTGCTGGGTTTATGGCTGGGCTCGATGGCATTAGAGATCCTTAATGATTCTGTGAGAGTGAAATGGGCTTTTGGGGTGGCTGCGGGCAGAGGGTGAACCCACAGCCTGCCCAGAGATGGCTTTAGCTGCTCTGTCTGAATACAAGGATGAGAGTCTGACTGTGTGATTTTGGTCACTGTCAGGTTTGAGCAGGAACAGGATTTTAATCCAGCCACTGCATTTGAGTTATGATGGAAAGGATATTTCTAAATGTTGTATCAACTGTGGAATTAAGGTTGCCATAACAGAATAGCAGTAGCTTTATGATATTGAAATTACTGGAGAATGAAAGGCTTCTGTTGTCAATAGTGCTCATAAAAAATAACAAGCCAGCATGTAATGGCATCGGTTACTTTGGCCAGGGGAAAGCAGAAACGTTTTATTAAAAAGTATTTGAAACAAACTGCTGGTTCACACCGGGCAGTAGACAGATGTCCTGGCAGAAGGCACAAAACCAGCTGTGGTAGATGCTGAAATATTTTGGCAGGCAGCAGAGGTGATTACCTGTCCTGAAGTGCAAGGAAAGGTCAGAGCTGCGTTCCTTAAGAGGAGAGACTCAGTCTGGGGGCTGGGGGAGGAGTTGTGGACTGGGATATTTCAGCTCTTGCTTCATCCCACATGTAAGAGACAGATACTTGGGGTGAGGGATAGTCAGTGCCCTGAAAAATCAAATTCCTCTACTGGAAGAGTTATGATACCATTACCAGAGGAATAAAACTGTTCCTGTTATGATTCTTCTGGCCAAGCTGAAATCTGGGATGCCTCACTACTTTGAAAATCTTTTTATTTGACCTTTTAGTTTTTTGCCTTCAGGGGCTTAAATCTGAAAACTATATTGCAGGATTATTTTAGGTACCAACTGAGCAGAATTTTGGAAAACTAGTGGCAAAGCCGCATTCTGAGAAAAACCTTCCACCCAGTCTGCAACCAGAGGGTTTTTTGGTTGTCACATCTAGAGAAGCTTCATGGTCCCATGGATGTAGCTGGCAATCTTTGGTATTTTTACTCCAGAACTCTCCAGATCCTGCCCCAGAGAACATGAACTGTTGTTGCTATGTTCACTGGAAGCTGTGTGAGGATCAGGTGCAGCCACTCTTCAAGGGAGAGCAGAAAGCACTCTGGATCTCACAAATGATACATTATATTCAATTTTTATTTCTTTTTCTCCAAATACATATTTGTCCTACCTCTGGCATTTACAACAAATCTCTTCAAAGGAGGAAACTCTTTTGCCTGATATGGCATGCCTCAAAGAAAACACAAACTATTCCTACTTTTTCTTCTAGTTGGACGCAAGTTATAATTTGCAAAACAGCCACATGGCATACTTCCATGTCAATCAACCTTTTTTAAAAGGAGATTTGATTTAAACACTGCTTGCTTAAGTCATGCATCTACACAGGCCTACACATCCATGCTTTCAATGAAATTAATAGTTGTCAAAAGAACAAAACACGTATTATCTTGTTCCTTACACAGACTTAAGCAATAATGAATACTGTTACAAAGAAAGACTCCAGAAGATATGACGGATATGGAATCTTTTGTCTTGGGGGTTTTTTTGAATCACATCAGGAGCACTGAATATGAATTAAAACTTGTTATTGTGTGTGGAGAGGATCAAAAATCTTGCAGAATTAAAACCACTTCTTTTAATTTATATTTGTTTCCATAATTTTTGGAGAACAGAAGGGCATAGGGGAGGATTTTCTTGTCGTGGAATGAAGTTGTATATGAAAACAGAATATATTTGAAATTGTCAGGAAGAGCCAACCATGAAAGATGATTTTATATGTGTGGTTAAAGAATTTTGTATTTTTTTCAATACAATTCCTCCAGTATCTGTTGCAGAAAATAATTTTTTCCAGGATATCAGGGGATAGTGTGCCACCACCTTTGCTGATCCTTTTGCCTGATCCACAGAGTCATGAACTCAGCTGGAGCTCTCCTTTGTGACATTCTCACTGATGTTTCCAAACCCTACCTGACTTCTGTCTGTACTTATTGCTGAAGAATCCTGTCTTGGGTTATGGGACACTAAGCAGACTGTGTTGCAGATTAAATATTTTCTCTCAGCTTTGAGTTCAGCTTCAATAGTGCC
>VYZQ01054990.1:88894-99171 GCA_013400655.1 Mystacornis crossleyi
GCATGTGTTGGATGAATTCTAACTATGGTTTCCCACAGGCTTGAGTACAATTCCTGCTTCTGGATGGTGACAGACGATTCCTGCTAGAGCTGGCCCCAGTGTAAGGGTTAATAGTGGGCATTAGCAGTGTGCCAAGCTTCTTGTTTGCTTTCCTGTAAGCCCTGTCAGATGTTGCTCTTTTGTTTTGGAGTTTATATTGATTCATTTCATTTCCTTCCTGATAAATCAGTCCTAGGAACACAACACACATTTTTATGGTTTTAGACAACAAGCTTCTCTGAAGATGCTAGATACTGTCCATGTGACACTGAGGAGACAAAATAATCCTTCCCCTAAAATCGTTGTAATTCTCTGTAATCCTCTTCCTAAATTCTACTTTTCCAGCTGGGTGGACAGGATGGTGGTGCTGGCCTGCCCCTTGCCAGGTTCTGATTTAGGGTTGTTGGCTCTATTCTGCACATGTCCTTTGTGCCAGAAGAGATTAGCTCTACTGGCTCCTATGTAAATCCAGATGTTTGCCACATGAATAATTCTTAGTCTGTCTGAAGGCCCACGACACAGAAGGGGATGGTTTCAAGCATGTCAAAACCCAGCCTGCTGGAATCCTGCTTGCAGTTACTTCATTTTGGGGGAGAAGGTAATGTACAGCAGCCAGGCCCACAGACATTTGCTCAGCAGAGCTCACATCAGTGTCTGCACGACACAGCCACCTCCTGACTGCAGTTCCCTTATGCTGGACATTTTGTGAGTTACAGCTGTCTGAGTTGTGAATTCGATGAACAGAATAAGTGAGAAGCACAGCAGCAGCCCAGCAGTCTGAGCCAAAGTAATACATGCCTTTCCCCACCTTCAAAAAACCCCACACCACCAACTCATTCAGCTGCAAGCAGCTGGGGCAACATTTTAACAGCCAGCTGCGGTCAAAAAGGCAAAGACAGCACCAGACTGCATGAAAGGATGAGAGACAATAGAGGAATATTGTATGGTACAGGACCGGATGATATGTCCTCACTTTAGATTATTGCACAAAGTATTTTTTAAATCTGTTGTAAAAACAAGCCTGTAAGTTGTATCAAGAGGCAATAAATAGTTCATTGATATTGTTAGTGAAAGACTGGGAAGAAGGTCCATAAAAGTAGTACAGGATGGCAAGGAGGGTTTGATCTGGTAATAAAAAGTTATGTGAGAATGTCATTAACAACACAGCCTGTCCTTCTCCTTCTCTACTCCAAAGAAAAAGAAGAGAGCTTTTTAAACAAAATAGTAAAATTTACTCTTTCTCTCCCACCCCATCTGTGTAGTTTAGCAGCTGCAGAAAATATGGAAAAAAAAGCCTAATTTTTTCATGGGTTGTCATTCATGTGCCAGAACCTCATGTACTGTTGATGCACTATGACCAAACTAGAATCTTCTGTCCCTCAGGTTTGGTCTAAAGGAAATCAGACAGCTCCCAGCAGCATCTGACAGTCTTTTCTAAAGCTCCTAGACTGATAGTTGTACAATGTTTATCCATTGTGAAAATTGGTTTTCATGCTGTCCCAAGGTATTGCCACACAGACTTTTGGAGGAAAAGAAAGCCATAAAAAGCAACAACAGCCACAACAATCCAGGCTGATTAACAAACTCACTGCTGAGAAACGGTGATGTCAAGGAGATTTGGTATTGAAGAGACAAATTTTCCTGACCAGAGCTTCCAAATCTCTATATCTCTAATTTCTTTTAGGTACACTTTTGCCTTCTTAAGCTCTCTTGAACCACGGGATGGTCTGTATTTACCCTTTGCGGGAGGAACCCCAGTAAGATGCAGTTTTCGGAGACTGTTCCATAGTCAGCTGAGTTTACCCAGGCACACAAAAATTGTTTCACAATTCTTGTAATATTGTCTAATAATCAACCATCCTGCAAAATCATCCCAGATTCAAAGAAATAAAAGAGGTTACAGAGCAGGAAAGAGGGTTAGAATTGAAGGCTGAGGAGGGAATAAAAATTCTAAAAATGGAAAAGTTGGAAAAATGCAGAAAAAAGAGCAACAGTAAGTAGATGGTAGTTCCCCTTGAACTGGAATGAGAAAAGGGAAGGAGGAACCTTTACCTCTGTTGCAAAGATCCACCACTTGTTCGTGTGTTGTTTTGTTTGGGGTATTTTTGGGAGGGGGTTGTTTGGTTTTTTTGGTTTTATTCACAACCTATTCCACAAATTGAAAGTTAATGCAGCTCAAAATGAAACCTCTATTTGCAGATCTATAATCCATATATTTTCAGTCTTTTTGCCAAGCTCTAAAAGCTAGATCAATGGAATAGATTACCTTTTAGGAATGAGGGTTGTCCATTTTCCTTCCTCCAAAATCAGTTATTATTTTAATTTTATTTTCATGTAGGCTTCTCTTTGCATTATTTCTAAACCTTTTTGGGAGTAGATTTGCAAAAAGTAAAATAAAGTGTCTGGAGATTCAATTAAGGGAGTCCATTCATGAATGATAAAAGACATCACATGCTAGTCTCTTAATCAGTGGAGTTTAAAAATAATATTAAAGAGTTCTTCCAAACATTCTTTTTTAAAATTCTTTTTCTGTCCAGAATTTATGTTTATATTTTAAAAAGCGCTTTGATTTAATTTCATGTGGTTACTGTTCCATACTTCTCTTTTTGTCCTTCATTTTGAATTTCTGGTTTTCTCTACCTTATGCTTAAAAGAAAACCATACTTATTTAACTGGAAGCTCTTCAGAGCTTAGAGACTAAATTGCCTTTTAAACTAGAAGTTTATGTAAGGATAATAGATTTCAGTTATTTGAAAACTCAGCAATCTAATGAAATAATGACAGATATAGTTTCTGATTACATCTAAACTTATGATTGGTTAAAATTTCATTTTAAAAGACTAGATTACTGATTAGATATCAAATTATCTGTATACTTTAGTATTTTGATTTGTTCATCATTCCATAGATTCAGATAATAAAATAAAAAATCATTGCGAGAACTTGGTTAAAAATTATAAGAAAATTACATATTGAAACCCAATCCTGAATTTTGCATGGGACATGTTTAAACTGGGTTATAAAATATTGCATATTTAATCTCTCAGAGAAGAATCTCCCAGTGATTACATCCAGGTTATTCAAGCTCAGTATTCACAGGTGATATAAAAGCATCTGGAGTCCCCCTGGCAACTACCAGGGCAATGTAGCACCTCCACACACTACGGGCACCATCGCTGGTATCGGGTTTGTGTGGAAATTCAGCTGTTGCTCTCCATCCTGGGAATCAGAGCTCTGTGGAGGATCTGCAGGGCTTCCCCAGCCCATCCGTGCTGGGCTGCAGCACTGAGGGATAGCACTGGGGCATCAAAGAAATCCATTTTCCCTCCTGCAAAGCCCAAGCACTCCTCTTGGCAAGCGCTGTGAGGAGGAACACGCTGGGCTGCTTTCATGCTGCAGGAGGCAATTCCTTCATGGTAACCAGAGAAAGGATCAAGAGGACTGAGGATTTAGCAGACTAAGCTGAGAATCTTGGTGGGGGGGTGGTCAGGGAAACAGCAAGAATTGTTCTTTCTAATAGTTCTTTCTAAACAAATAGGCAGTCCCTAGACCAGTTTGGGGATTTTTGTATTATCAGTGTACCATTTGATCTTATTCCACTCCACCAAGCCATGAGTTTCTTTGAAAGGAATACCTGTGATGGAAGGTATAGTGTGTGCCCGGGTGTGATGGCAGCTTTCATTTTAAAGATTTTCACCACACTTACACAAATTTAAAATTTATTGGCCCTGCCATGGCTCACTTCCTCCAAGATGGAACTATTACCAAAAATATTTGTGCAGTGAT
The DNA here is from genome assembly GCA_013400655.1 of Mystacornis crossleyi. Classification (NCBI taxonomy): domain Eukaryota; kingdom Metazoa; phylum Chordata; class Aves; order Passeriformes; family Timaliidae; genus Mystacornis; species Mystacornis crossleyi. Next base: position 92,720 of record VYZQ01054990.1, read on the forward strand.
AATCCTTCTAGATTTATGCTTTCAACATGCACTTCATCACTTGAGGATTATACAGGGATTAAATCAAATTTCAGGTGAAATTTGTAATGTAAAAACTACATTACATTTACATTTGTGATGTAAAAACTACAGTTTCTGATTTGGATATGCTTTCCTTGTTCCTGTCTGTTCCTTGTAACTCTTTCCCACACTACACATTTAAGCCTATGTGGTATTTTTTTGTTTGTTTATTTTCTATGTTATAATATGTTACTAATAATGTCATAAGTTTTGATTAAAAGGTGAGTAGTTTGGGCAGTAGAAAAAAGTAAAAGTACGTTAATTCACCCAGCATACACACTACCGGACTCCTTTCCAATATCAATTCTATCTGGTTTTTCTCATATATTTACAGAAATCACTCCCTCTTAGCTTTAAAACCTGACCTCAGGATCTGTCAGCCTTTATGTCTCACTCATGCTATTGGACAGAGATTTTTATCTTTGTAATCATAAAGAGCACTATCGTAGTGATGCCGATTTCTAAACTGTAAGAGGCCCTCACTTATTGAAACGGACACCAGAATACGTGTCTTTTATATTCTTTCATAAATCAAAGACCTGGGGCTGTTTTGTTCAAACTTTGCCAAAAATGTTGCCTTTCAACAGAAATGAACATTTGTAATTTAAAAAGAAAGGAGTTGATATTTAGAAAATCTCGAGCAGGGATTTAAAAGTTTTGTTCACAAATGGCTGCGTAAACATAAGAAATCAGGTTAGGAATGCTATATAACTAAATTCATCTTCAATGCAATGCCTAAATGAAATGCAGCATCTCAAACAAGGACTTTCTTTGCAAACCTTTTGCAGGCTGTGTGGGACCTTTGGGAGCATCTGGGAAGCCCTGGCTCAAAGCACATGGAAATAAAGGTAAATTATATTATTCAGGTTTGCTATGCTGCCTATCATTTTCAATGAAGTTGAAGATGTGGCAATAGCACAGAAAAGATAAAGAAAAGCTCTTAACAAAATTCCCTTGTCAATACACTTTTCTTGGTTAAAATTCAGAATGGTAAATGATGTGCAAGAACATAGCTTAGATGCCCCGTCAGATAAAGCTGACCTGGGCTGTCTGCATGCCAGCTGGAATGGAAATTAAACATTTTTTTTTTTATTATTACTGTCTGCAAAGGAAACCTGGTTTTCCATTACTCAGGTTATTTCCTATTTGGGTTATTCCATGCACTTATCACTTGGAGGTTACATACAGAGCAGTAATCAAGAAACACACCAGCTCTGAAGGTAGTATGCCAAAAACAAGTTGGAACTCAGAGCAGCCTTCTGTCTGTCCTGCTTGCTGGACCCCTGCAAGCATGAAACTCTCTGAGAGGTGGGGTTAAATCAGAAATGCAGTAATGATAAAATAACTGGGGTACAGACTCTGTATACCCCTGTTTATGAGTCATACCTGACTCTGCAGCTGATGAATTCTTTAAGGCCAGGACTGCCAAATGAACCTTGATTTCCATGTGAAAAAAATGCAGTATAATAAAGATAGTTACTTTATTGTTACAGTAAGCTTTCTCCCTTCCTCTCAGGTCAGACTGATTCTAAGGAGAGAGCTCCCTGTGTGTTGTTCCATTTGTGCCAGAGAAACCACAACAATTCAGAGGATGATTATATTAAAGAACAGACAGCATCATTAGGTAAAATTAAAGGGCTATTAAAAATCAGGAAGGCAAGCTGGACTTCCTTTTTGTACTTGACTTAGCCAGTTATAATAAACTTCATGTTTGTTGCTGAAAACTGCGTCATCTCCCCTACTTCAGCAGAGAAGCTTATTTGGGTGACTGTACTGAATGCAAATGTTTCTGGGCTTTTGGGTTTAAATCAGCCATTAGCGTTGCCTTTTATCTTATCCGATTAACATTTATACACTCAGGAAGGGAATACTTTCTCAGCCTAGCGAAAGGGGTTTGTATTTTCCTTTTTACATCCTCAAGTACAGACAATAACCCCCTAATGAGAGTTGAGGGATTTTTTCATTTGACGCATTCTGAGGAAAGAGATTTCGGTGGGAAAAAGTGACTGGTGATGGGTGATTGTTGCTTCTTTCTTGAAATTTTGCTGGAAGACTGGAAAGGCAAATAACTGCTAAAGGCTGGCACATTGCTCAAACAGTTATCTCCTGTGCTGCTACCCCCGACAAATGAAAGCACAATGCTATTTTAAATATAAATTTACGCAAGCTATGTCCTTTAGCTTCAACTGTGTGCTGGAATGAGTCAGCTTGTACAGAACAAGGTTTGAAGGAAGTTAAAGCACCAGAGCTTGTGGCAGGACCTAATTCAGCTTGATGAACTAGCATGCCACAGTGTGAAATATGGATTATCTTGGGAACACAGCTGGATACCTTACGGACCATGGGCTTGAACCAGAGCTTGGGAGATTAAAAGAGCCTTGCTAGCAGTCTTCTTGTAGAAATAGCCACTGGAAGTGCTTTATTTTGTCCTGGGTGTCTGCCTGGATCTGGTTATACCCCCCTGTGAATTTTAGAAGGAAGTAGAACAGGAAAACCCCACTCCTTGCCACAGACTGTCCTTTTAGGTCTCAACAGACCAAGCCTTCTGGGAAGTTGCTACAAAACACAGGCAATTCCCACTGTGTCTCGGTGCCACTTTTGCCAGAGAGGGTTAAAACCATCTCTTTCACAGGAGCATACTCAGAGATGTTATGAGGAACATATTGCAGACCAGACAAACAAGGAAGAAATATCAGATCAGCAAAGATTTAAAAATACCCAAAGCCCTGCACTCAACTATATCACTGATAAAGAAGCATATGATTGCAGTTTTCATAAACTTTCTAATTCTCTTAGGAAGATTACTGGAAGTTTCTCCTCTGGAGTTGCTTATGTAGTGACATCTGCAACAAAACAAAAATAAAGCTTCGGTTCTCCCTGAAGTACTTGTAGGTTAAAGCTATAGCTCTCCCTCCCTATATCTGATGAATAGAGAACACAGCAGTATTCTAAAATTTCTTAGGTTTTACAGACACAATGATTCACCCTTAGAGCTGCTGGTAGTTGTGGGATAATTGAAGATAAATCTGAGATTCTGTGGAACAATGAAGAAGCAAATACTCTTGAGCATCTTTTGAAACAGATTTTTTTTCCCCCAGAGTATTTTGTTCTCATCAAATGCAGATTTAGATGTTTGCGTCGGAGATCACAATCTGTATGCTGTTTATTTTAGGGAGAAATCTTATAACAGTCTCTTCTTTGTAAAAACTCAGAGGCGGCAGATGAGAAAGTGAATTATTTTTATCTGTGTTTGTATAGAACCACAGTGTGGTTCTATAAACTCACTGTGTTTGCAAAGTGAGACTTCTCATTTTACTACAGGTCATACAACTTTTCCACTGTGTTTTTCACCCCTGTAAAGTGGTGACACCTCTAGCAGTGCACCTCATGCTGCACAGCACTGACAGATGCAGCCTCAGTGAAAGGTGGGGAGGCTGGGGCATGGCGTGAGTGTGAAAATGAATGTGTGTCACACGAATGTGGCTTCTGTGGTGACAGTCCTTAGCTCATCCCTCCCCACCCCCAAGTTTGTCTTCTGGAGTAGTCAGCACAGTGCTAATTATCTTGAGCCCAACTCATATAAGTATCGAGGTACCTAAAAATTAGAATACTTGTATTTACAAAAGTGAAAGTAATTAGGCAAATCCTCTAAAGATTTTGACTCAAATGTCCTAATTATTTCTGCTGATGTCTCTTTTATAAAGTTTTCTTGGGGGCTTTTGTGAAAATTAGACCTCTAAATATCTAACTGTAGCCTTCCTGCATATTAGGGTGTGGGGTGAACTGCTGTTATGGATGTGCAGTGTGAGAGTATGGTACATATTTTGATAAGAAACACACGCTATCATAGATTCCCCATTAATAACCATTCTATACCCAAGCTTGAATAAATCCATTTTCCTATTTGTCCTGTTCCATGCCTGAGTCTCCAGGAAGGCTTTGTGCAATCTCCATTGGCAGCATGGGTCTGCCACTTGCAGAATAAAACAGCTTGAACTTTTCACAATTCCAAATCAGTCTTCTTTATCAAAGGTGTGATTTTTAAAAGGGAATATATTCATTTTTGCCTAATCCTGTTGCTCTCTGTGTAATGGATAGAAGCAATTTCAAAATCCTGGGTTTATCCTAGGATTTTCAGCTGAGGAGGAAACAAACACCCAAGAACTGTTATGTGACAATGGTTCCCTTGGGAAATAGAGTTACACGCACTTTTTTCCCCTGTTGTGCAAAAAATCCCCAAGTAATTTGTCCAGGTCATTTTCTACAGTCAGCACAGCTCCTGACACGTGTTCCTTTCCCCCTGGGCAGGGGACACAATAACTCATTACTGCTGCAGGACTCTTCCTCAGTGATTTAGTCAAGTTGCCGTCTGCCTCCCTGATTAATTCACACAGCTTCCTCACAGACTCTTCCTTAATAAAGTGACAGAGTTCTGGCTCAGCAGGTTCCCCCTCTCTAGCAGAATAATCCTGTGGTCTTCTGCAGCGTTCAGGCTGCTGGAAAAGCTTCTGGTTCTGGACAAGCTGTTTGAAAAGTGACTTGGCTGCACGACAAAGCCCTGCTGGCTGAACCTCCACGCTATCGCCCAAGGAGATTGCCATGGTAGTGCAGATAGCCTGATTCAAACCCTCTCTCTTTTCTTCTGCCTCACTGAGGAGCAAAAACACTTTTTCAAAGGCAGACATAAAGGCTGTCAAACAGAAAGGGAAAACAGACCACTGGGGTGTGAGAGCACATCCCGAGTCACGGATCACCGGCCGAGTGCACATGTGCCAACCAACGCGAGTTTAAGGGCTCTTTGTACACAAATGCCACCTCCTGGAAGCAGCCACTGGTCCTGGTCTGCCTACTCTGCACCTGGGTTTCATCAGCCCAGGAGTCCCCATGCCACTCCAGCACTTCATGCACGACCACTAGCCCAGTCTCCTCTGTGCCCTTCCCTGCATTCTTCTCCATTCTGTGTTTTCACCTTTTGCCTGGTTGTCAGCTGGTATCTCAGCACATATCTTTGAATTTTCTGTTCTTTATCAGCAGCCTTCTCCCTCACGGCCAATTTCCATTTCATGGTAATATGCAGAAAGTGGATATATAGGTAAAAGAGCTAATTAGGAACTTTGAATTGAGTCTCTGAAGACCGAGGTTCTGTGCTTAGGTTTGAAACGGTTTTTTGTCTCCTGAATATAAATCCGACAATATATAAACTTTCAGAGCATCTTAAATCAGAGCACAGAAAGAATCTGTTTCCTTTAAAAACAACAGAGTTAATTTTACCTATTGTAGATAGGGGATTGGACAAGATGACCCTAATTTCCAACCTCAATCATGTTGTAATATGTATACATCTGAGAAAGAAAATTCTCTTCTGAGGATCTCTTATCTGGTTACTGTAATAATCCTGACAAATTCATTTCTTCTGCTACATGCGAGTCGTAATTCTGAGAGAAGAAAAATTAAAGAGTTCCCTTGTTTCACAAAACAAACAAATTGTGAGGTGGGACTGGAAATGCTGTAACACCAACAGAGTGCAGAGGGTGGGTCTTGCACCAATTAATGACTTAATTTGGAAGGAGTCATTTTGACAGGTGCTAACAAACATGAATATGCTGTGGTGCAGACTCTCAGGATTAATTTTTAACTCCTCTTTTATATAAAATGTGCAAGAGGGAGTGGTTTGTTGTTTGAAAATGGCCATTTAGCAGGTAAATATTTCCTCATACAGTTTAACAGTGTGTCCCAGAGAATGTTTCAAAAACATTTGAACAGCAGCTAGGAGCTCAAGGCTTTTATTCCTGTATTATTTCTGTAATGTAATCATTCTAGGTATGGGCAGGGATCAGGTACCCAGGCTTCTGAAAACACACAAGTGAAAATCAGAGTCTGATATGAACTCTGGACACATAAAGCATGAGAAATAAACTTAGTAACACCTTCAATGTTACTATACAGTGCTTATAGTTAAAGAACAACATTGTGTTATTTATGAATTTTCCGTTCAGTATCTGATCCAAAAAACTATGGGAACAATCCTTTGGAAGGGTTCTCTCCATAAATATTTTTCTCAAAAACAAACTGAAGTTTCCATTTACTGTTTTTGAGATTTTTTTTACCCAGTTTGTAATTGCAATATTTTTGTATTCTAATTTAAATTATTCTAAAATTGAAGGTTGAAATGCTCAATTTATAACATGCTAACAGAAATTATTGCAATTATCCAATGGCACCTCTCCATGGCTATAATTTCTTTCACCATAATTGTCAACAAATATTTTGTAGGCAGCATGGAGCAGGATATTTAACACTTTTATAAATTGTGCCCTCTCTTCCATGTATCTATTGCAGGAAGACTATCAGATTATCGTCACTAACATGAGCCAGACAAAATATTGTGTTTT
>VYZQ01054991.1:9080-20333 GCA_013400655.1 Mystacornis crossleyi
GGAGAGTGACCACACCCACAGAAGGACTTTAAAATCTTTCAGGTTTCTCTCCACAGCGAGATTTAGCATTACTATCCTTTACCTGTGTATTTGTTAAATAAATAGTTTTATCTCTTTCACTTTCCTTCGAGGAAATAAGTTTATTTTTCCTGAACCTGGTGGGGGGAGGGGTGGTTTGTAACCCATCCTCTCTCTCAGAGGATATATTTCTAAATTTGGCTAAACCAGTACACATGGAAATGGGACTGAACTTTCCCCACAGGTTTTTAAACCAGCTGTTAACTTCATACCCCTTAGCTGGCTGGGCAGAGACAGAGCATTAAAGGTTTGTGGCAATCAAGCCAGGCAAGCTGGTTGTTCAAGTTACCCAGGTCGGAAATGACCCAAGAAAAACAGCAGGGAGCTCTGAGCTAGGCAGGGCATGGCTAGAGCTAAGGGGCTGAAAAGAAAAGGCATCCAAACTGGCACACCACATCCCAGAGTCTCTGTTCTTGACACATCTCCAGGGAAGAGAGGTAGATGATGGTAGCAGAGGAAGCACCCCCAAGAAAGGGAGGTGATAGCAANTGAAAGTTTCTATTCTCTGTGTTATCTATCAGAGGCAAAATAACTTGTGTCTAACTACGTAGCAAAAGTTTTGAAAATGCAAGTTTCCTTCTATTTTGAGAACTTGGGAAAAGAGGTGAACAGACTTGTAAATCATGAGAAAATGCCAATAATGTAAAACTTCAGAAAACCAGATTAATTTAACCCTAATACCATGAGAATGGGCTTGCGAAGGAGACTATAAAAATGCATGGCTAGCTGGGCTGGCCATCATCTACTTCAGGTAAAACCCTTTTATCAATCCAGGACATCGGGGGAAAAAACAGGTAAAGTGGCAGAAAAGGGAGAGTATAGCAGGTCACAAGGTAAAGCTAAATGATAGGAAAATTATTTCTATGTCTTTCACAAAGATCTAGACTATTAATGCTGAGTTCAGATAAGAAACATGATATGTGAAAAATATGCAGTACAGAAACTACATTATTTGCATTGCAAAAGGTTAGACAAAAGGGGATTGCAAGCTGAACCATTTAAGTGAGCTCAAATGGAGACACCAATGGCAAAAAAACCCCAGGTCTTACATTAAGAAAGACAGGGATGATTGCTCCAGATTTTATTTTTATTACTTGCAACTGTTTGGTGAGTGCTAGGAACGTTATCTTTAAACTAATTCCTAAGTACAAGATTTATTAGGAATAAACTGGTCACATCTTTAAGTGTAGGTGATTTAACTCATAGCAGCATTTCTGCAAATACAAAATAGAAAGTGATTGAAACTGAATGCGAAAAGGTTTAGGTTAACACAGTTCAGCCAATTTATAAAGCAGTTACAACTGCAACAGAAAAACTCCCCCAAAAGCTAGGGGTGGGGCAGAAACAGATGCAAAGTATGAACTCCTGCTTCCAATAAACAGAGTACAATGTAAATAAGACGGAGAAAACACAATCCTAAAGTGTTGGTGGCAGACACCAACAGAAAAGTGTCCCAGCTTTCCAGAAAGAACATCTGAAGCTTCACGTTTTTCCCACAGAATCACAGAATTAACTAGTTTGGAAAAAACCTTTGGGATCATTGAGGATTATTTTACTGAATAAACAAAGATATCCTTATATACCTTGCCCACATCTCTCCCTAGGAAAAAAGATTAGGAAACTGTTCCCTAATTAACCCCTGGAAGAGACAGGCAGGTTAGCATTAACACATGACTAAACAGGCAGGATGCAACCTCACTCAGGTAATGTTAAAAGGACAAGAGAACAATCAGATGATCCCTTCCACTAGAAGAGATGTCAGGTCTTAAATCCCAAGTGACAGACACGACAGGAATAAATACATCATGTCTGCCACCAGACAGTAAGTCTGGGCAACGGTGACAAGCCACAGACAGAGTGGCCAGGAGCAGCCATCTGTCTCTGCTGGTCTGGCCACTGGGAGATGCGTTATTCCAAGTCATCTGTTGCCAAAAGGGAGATGAAAACTCAGAAACAAAACTGAGAGCCACAGCTGAGTAAGTTCCTATTAACAGTGACTGGAAAGAGCCTGTTCCAGATACTCAGAATAAATACTTAGCAGACGGTGTTTTAAAAGCTAAAGCAAGAATCACAGATACAGTCCCCATTTACACTAAACAGGTAGCAGATCAGTGACATCATACATACATGCAAGTCCACCAGCATTAATCCTCTGCCTGGCTCTTACTGTTTTTCTTTGATTTACTATTTATGTCTACAATTTAATGATTCCTTTATCTTCCAAAATATTCTGTAGCTTCAGGAGCATAAAAGCCACAGAAGTCACTGCTGGCCACCGAATACTTCAGGGCCAAAGACAATGACTGTGGGAAATCAGTTCCACACTGGCACATGATCTTCAAAGAAACCTGGTATCTTTAAACTAGCTTCAGTAGTATCAAGGGATTAGGCTCTGAGCAATGTAAAAAGATGTCAGCTAGTTCCAGAATGGTATTTTCAGTATAATACCATAGCACATAATCGGAGACAAGGACGATGATGAAGACTGTCCTTTAGACACAATGCGAACAAACACAATCAACAGCAGTTAGACCCACTAATAACCTCTGTTACGAGAGTAATACTTGAAGAGGTATTAGGCTGCTTCCATATAGGTCAGGGGATTCAGTCTCTGCTTCAGTTTCAAATCTGAGACATCCTGCTTTAGAGCTGAAAAGCTAAACACACCATTTAGATACGGTTTCTGTATTACTACAGGCATGATAAGACAGACAGTGCATAATCAGAGGTAATCGTAACAGTAAAGAAGAAGCAAATCAAATATATTAATACTTTACTGACATCATTATTGCAACATCCAAATAAAGTATGATAGAAAGACTACATCCAGACTAGCAGAAGAGTACCCACACTAACTAGCAAGCTGCAGTGTTAGTGGCTATCTCAACAGATTTCAAATACATTTTTAATCACCAGTTTAAAATTAACATAGGGCTACTGAATTAATATGAAGGTTCACGCTACTGTAGCTTGACTCATACCTACCAGATTCTAAACCCCAGATCTGTGCATGATGCTCTCTGGTTTGTAATACCACAGTCTGTTCAGCACTGCTTATGGTGAATGTACATAGATGATACACAGGCAGGATCAAACATGTAAATAGCTTCATCCATTAGAAAAATGAAAGAAAGCAGCAAGACATGCTAATTAGAGCTTCATCGTGGGAAAATTTTTATTTATACCAATATGTTATACACTTCACTGAGCTTTGGTTAGAAAATACTAAAGTCATGTATTTCTACACCTGCGTTTTAGATACTACCACCTACAGAGAGAACACAGTTACAAACAAAAATACTGATTTATGAGCTATTTAGATGCCTATAACTAGATGTCAGGCAGGCTTTCAGAAGCCCTCTTCTAGATTTTTAGGTACCTAAGTTGTTTTGTATATCTGGCCCTGTGCTAGCATTGCTTTTATTATTGCCAGTATTAGAACTAATTGCACCCAGTGTCATACAACAGAAAATATTAACAATTTTTTAAACTTCAATCACAAAAGAAGTATTGACTATTTTATTTCACAAAATACTTCTACTTTGGAAAAAATGTATTAATCAGGCAACTTGGAGTACTTGCACATCTCATCAATTAGGACCAGCCTATGGGGATGAACAGCTAGGATGGAAGTAGACTGGTCTCCAGTAGAGGTGTGATATAGAGACTAACTACTCTAAAACCTATTTGCATATCCTTAAATGCTAAAGAACTGCTTTACAGTCTTTTTGTGCATTTGAAACCTTCTTGGATATTAAACTAAAAAGTTCATTCTCCAGAGAGATCATCCACAGTGAACAGAAGCTTCTTTGAAAGCCAAAACCTGAAGTGAGGACAATCACTGCAGAGCTATAATTACAGCTATGGAGTAGGAAGCCAGCATTCACATAGCAAGACACTAGACATGGTGTAACTTCAGTCAGAGATGCTTAGATCTCTCTAGAATACAGGGACAAGATACTACAAGATCAAAATGCCAATTTCAGGTATTCATTTGAAAATTACAGCAGGCCAAAGTAGTCTCACAAGTACTGAGACTCTTAAGTAGTTGCCAATCCTGTTAGAGACTTGGTGGTTTTAAGCATATTTTGCTTTTTAAGCCAGTAAGATCTAGTCTCTCAAGGTTCTGGTTTTGTTTGCTTTTTCAATCCCCCTTTAAACTGCTGAAGCGTTACATTGCTTACAACGACACAGAGCAGCACAATATCAGAGTAAGAATTCCCAAGAAAACCTGATGGTTCTATATTCTCAAAGGCCAGAATGATTCAATGAGACAGAAGCCTAGCTGCAGATCTTCAAGCAGGTCTGCAGTAGCCTAGTTTATGGGAAGAACCATTTCACTTGCCTGCAGATGATGGAGTACATCCAAAAGGAAATAGTAATAGAAACATTCTGAGGAGCCAAAGCTGAGCAATCTTTCCCATAAAGTCTGTGGAGAATTGCATTCCATTCATTCATCGTGAGAGGAGGAATGGCTGTGTTCATTTAAAACACTCAGATTCTGAGCATTCCTGAAGCCACAAGAAGTTCTTGCAACCTGTGGCTGGATGGACATGAAGGTACAGCAATAAGAGTGAAAGATCCTGGCCCAAAGTCTCTAGCAGGACTTGAAGTCAAACTCTGGCCCATATCAGACGCATTGTTAAGATCAGTGTGGAAACCCAAGGCCATCAGAAGAAAAATGAAGACTCCAAAAATAAAGGATCTATCATCCAAGATGAACCACCTACAGGTGCAAGACATGGCCCTATCTCAAGCAAGTGAGCTCAAAGCCCTGGCACCACCGAAGAAAAAAGCAGCATGACTGGGAGAGCTGGCCAGAAGCTGCAGAACTATCATGATTAGGCTTCCCTGCAACCTACATATTAATGGTGTAGCAGCCCGTACAAGTGGAAATGCTGGCAGAGGCAACCAGGATCCTTGGAGAAGAACTGTCTCCCTGGCAGATGGGATGGAACACATAACGCTGAGTAAATATCTTTCAAAGTCCAGAACAGGTGACCAGAAAGGTGCTTCTGAGTCTTCTGAAGCTCTTCTGAAAGTTCTCTTCTAACAGGCAAATACAACCTGGGGAAAGTAAAGCTTCCTCTGGGTTTTGGCGTTTCTTTGGTTGTTTTATAAACTATCTCCAGCTCACGTTCAAACGAGAATGATTTCCATAGAGCCCAAGGGAAACTGCCAAGATGACAAAGATGAACACATAAAGGGAACAGCATTCTTCAGAGACCCCAGGAGTAAGTCACCTGTTCAGGATAGCTGATAACCCACAACTCCACAGCAATCCAGAGATGACAGAGGCACTTCATCTTGCCAAGGCCATGCAAGAGGAACTGAGAACCACACAATACACTTTAGCAGAGGACAGAAACTAAAACAAAGAGGTTCTGTTAGAGCAAGATGTGTATGATCTTGATTACTTACAGTGCACAAGTATCTACACTTGTCCACATGCTCAACAGGAGCAGGTGCTCCAAGTACGTGCTCTTTCTATATACAATACAAATTTACACAGGCCTAAAATATCTGACATTGCAGGTTACCCAAATCACATACTCTGCATACAAGCACATGCAGTTCTAAACTGATTGAAACAGTCCATTTCACCATAACATAGGTGAAATGTTACATCATTACATCACAGCCATCTTCATTAAGCAGAGCTCAGAAGAATACATTATCTGACTCAGTTTTAAATAATTAATGCCTGTTTACTGGTTTTTCAACACTTACTACACAACCCACACTAAAATTTAAAAAAGCATTGTTATAATTAACTTCTAATGCATTTTCTTAAGGCAGCAAGGCAAATGAGATATGAGCAAAGCTCCTCCTTGCCCTGCGGCAAGGCGTTAAGGGAACCCATGTGGGTGAAAGTCATCACAAATGAAAGCCACAGGAAACCAAACTCCAGTGCTGCTTTCACTGAACCACTATTATTTTTATCAGTTCTGTACTGCTTAAAAGTGTACATGCTATTTCCTCCATAAACGTCATATATACCTTTCATCAGTTTAGCCCACTAATTTATACTCATTAATTAAAAAAAAAAGCAGTGGATTTGAAGCCTGAGCCCTACAAATTCTGAAAACTCTTCATACACTTCTCAAATTATACAAAGGAGCTGTGGAAAATGTGGAAATAAAGACTGGAGATATGTGCTGGCTTGCACAGAGTCAGACATAACCAGAGATGTGCTTAGTAACTAGACTTCTGTTTCCATATTTAAAGAAAAATGAAGATACCCACAAGTGGAGAGGTAATTCTCAATACTGTCAGCACCACGTGTTCCAGAGACTGACACCACAGATGAATTTTTAAAGGTTTAATTCTAACAGCAAGGTAAGAATCTCTTAGAAGCCTTTATCAGGCCTAAAGTAACAAGAAGGACTCAACTCTCACTTGTTAAAAATACAAAGAACTGTGTCTTTCTTGGATTCTTACAAAACACCTACTAAAATCTCAACTATCACTGCCTATTGCTCGCTTTCATACCGAACTGAAGAACAAGGGGAAAGGAACTGTCACCTCCACAGCTCTACATCTTAGAGCAAAAGATATTACACTACAAACTTCATCAAGTCTTCAAAGCTGTCAAAGGCAGTGATGGAACCAGCATCACCAGGAATATGTAATGCTATTATTCCTAAGAATTGTTGTTATGAAGTAATGTTTTCTGGAATTATCAACATCTTTGTCAGGACAGAAGAAAACTACTTCCAGCACCAAGACTCCTCTGAAAGTATGGAAGATGTGCACCTCGTGAAACCATGAAAGCAATGACTGACATTAGTTGACCTTGTTCACACAGATGTACACCATAATGTTCTGCAAGAATCATAATGAAAACACTGTTTTCAAAGTTAATATTGTTTAATCTTATCAGCCTGACAGTACAAAAACATAGCCCAAGAACAAGTGTCTTGTTACTTGAAATAAAGCAAAAGGTGAGGATTATCAAAACTGATGTAGGATTTAAACACAGGCATGCATCTACCACATCTCATACAGGCAAACACAAGCATGGATGAGAAGCCAGTGCTTCCCACAGTACAAAACCTGAAATAGAGATCTAGCCAGGAAATCAAACAGCAAATCTCCATAATTTCAAACTCCCTACTAATGGATGTGTTCAGTACACAAAGTCCCTGGTATATCAGGGCCGATGATAGCACTGTACTGGCAATAAAACATAGTACCTAGGATGTCAGGGAAGCCCTTTAAGCAACAAAAACAAAACAAACAAGGAAATCAGGTGAAAAACTGAACTCCCTCCCCAGTACTCAGCAGTTTTCACAAACAGCAGTATTAGAAGATTGTCCCTGTAAAAAATGGGGGGGGGGAAGAAAAAATAAAAAGAAATTGATTCATCTTACACTTGAATCCTCAATAAGGTTGCAATTCTACATTTTGGTATCAGTGATCTGTTACAACTCAATATCATGGTGACTTTCCTTTGAATAAATATGTGCACAGAAAGTCACTGTCCATACCAGTAGGACAGTGACAAAAAAAATCCAGAGCCCTACCACAAACAACTGACCTTGAGACAGAGCTTCCAAGAGAATTTTACCTAGCAGCAAAAGCATTTTTGGGAGTAAGCCTTTCTGTTATAGACTAAACATAGTTGCTTTCCAAGCAGTATTTAACTTGACAACAACTTGACAGTTGTTTTTAAATCCCTCCTCTATCTGATTCTTCTATCATACCCCACCCTTGACTTGCATCTTCTTTCTTTCCCTAGGCAAATAAATATACATTTTGTTATTTATTAGGCACTATCCACCACCAACACTTTCCTAAATGAGTGCATCAATGCTCCCCCAAATAGTCACTGAATCTTTGAAACCTACCCCTAGAAATACTGCCCTGTACTCAATGAATCAAGTTTTATGAACACAAAAGTTTCACTGTTTTACTGTAAAAATGAAATTAAACAAAAAACACACCCAAGATGTACTTAAAGGAGTACAGAAGTAATGCAGAGGTAATTTAAAGTCATTATGGTACAGATACGTACTTCTGTCTACTAAATAAAAATTATATAAAAAAGCTGCATGAAAAAATACTGTTTTGTCAAAACTGTGCATCTGCTTTAGTAAGGCATGAAGTGATCTGAAGAACCAGGACCACCTGAGCGACAGAAGTACTCCTCTACCTGTTCAGTGTTCTCCTCAGTTTTCCTGAGTGGAAAAAAGGTTTGGAGGAGGAGATGCAAAGAAAAATTAACACACACTAGGAAATGCAGGATGTATTATAAGGTTGGACAGTCTAATACTTCTTACTGTACTAGTTTGTCACATTATCTAAGAAAAAATGAACATTTCCAGCCATTGTACAATTAACTCTCCAAACAAGACCACTGTTACTGCTCATTTTTATGTTCCTAAACAGCTCAATTTGCCATATCAAACATGATTATAGCATGCAGGAATGATAGACAGAATTTTGCTCCCCAAAGTTATTAGTATTATGCAATATACATCATGCAGCTTGTGACATACAAAAATAAAACATTGAGACTTACAGTATTCATTAAAATCCTTCTTAATATCTTCCCTAGAGTTGACAAAGGCTTTTCCTTTCTCAGTTCCAACTATAAAAACAGTTCTTTCATATACACCAATACAGGCAATTTCTGCCTTGGACTTGGCAAGTTCTTTACACTATAAAAAGAAAAAGAAAAAACTTTTATTAGCATAGTTAAGATACAGTTAATAAAAATGTATGTGATACCATGTTAAAACAATTACTATACTGCTGTCAACATCCACCTTTCAGAAGGTACTGTGAGCAATGCAACATCAGCCAGCAGCAAAGCACAATTTACACATCTGGAATGCTTTTCGTCAGAAATCTTAAAAACACTGTAGATTCATTAGCAAAATTAAGGACTTGTACAGACTCAGAGACTGCACTGGTTTTAATTAAAATTATTTATGACACTAACACATGTTAAATTATCACTTCCATGTTAATCATACTGTCTTACTTCAACTTTCAACACAGCATACAGGACTTTTGTTCATTCTCAGCACACTTCTCGCACACCATGTTCTGCTCAGAAAGGTGCAGCTGCAAACAGGATGGCTCCCTGTAGTCTGCCCTATCCTGTCTGCTGGGCCCAGGCTCAGGTGAATTCCTCCTGAATGGAAGGACTGCACAATCCCTGCAAACACCTACATATGTTCTGCCAGGAGAAATTTCTGGCAAGAATTAAGGCAGGAAGCCTATGGAGAGAACAAGAATTCCAAGAAAACTGGCGGGATGACCAAGTAGTGATCACAAAAGGTCAGTCTTTCCTAGGAACTAAATCAGAGTTTGCTACAACCTACAAAAACACCAACAGTTGCAGGATGGGAGGAAAAAGTGATACAAAGACTTTAAGAACCAAATATAACCAATGGAGTAAAAGACTTGCAATCTGTTGTCTTATAACTATTCCACTCAAAGTCTCATTGCTAAAAAGAAAATATCTGTTCTTGCTTACCATTAAAAAAAACCAATTTTAAAGAACCAAATTTTGACAGTGCCTCAACTTCAAGGAAAGGGACAGGCATTTCCACTCCAGCCCCAGCCAACCATAAACTCCACCACACAATGAAATAACTTCTACAAAACAGGTGATATGCCAACAAAAAGAAGTATTTTCTGAACAAGTTTTGTTGAGTTGGTACAGCAGCTGAGGACAAGGCATTAGCCTCAAAACCATTTCTTCACCCTACATTACATATGACAAAGACCAGAACACACTCTTGCGTTCCAACCACGCTGTACCTCAGCAATCAACAAATATTTCTCATTTGTTTATTTGACAAAATAATTTTTAAAACAACCACACCACAACAAGAAACAAGATTACTATTAGCACGGTTTATCCCAAGCAAAGATAGAGTTACAGCTCGTTAGACAACACACAGTACAGTAAAGACACAACAATCCTTCCCTGCTGCCCAGTGGGAAGCAATATAGTGGTGTAATCCTGCAAATACCAAGATAGATTTAAGACACGGAAGCTTAACTTCTCTACTAACCACTGACTCAAGTCCTGATATGAGGAACGTAACCACCATTCTGCTTTCCAAGGATTCCTCATCACGGATGAATGTTGCTGGTGCAGTAGTTTGAGCCATTTTCCTCCTGTAAAACAAAAGGGAAAAACCTTTTCAGATACATACAACAGTGCAAGAAAAGGAAAACCTCTCTTATGCAACTAAAGAAAAAAATTAATCCAAAATCCCACACAACACAGCCCACTACACACAAGCAACCAAATAGGCAAGCTAACAGCAGAAAGTGCTTGCTCTTCTATTCTTTCATGCTTTCTGCTGTTTCATTCAAAGCTGAAGCTAAACATTCAAAAGTTAAAATGTTGTATCATGATCAGGCCACAAACCCTCTGTGCCTAGAAAAATGCATGTTAATTGATTAGCTGGATTTACATTAATTTTTTCTTTCTAAGCATGTTTGCAACTCCAGCAGTCTAGATAAACACAGCAACAAACACTGGCATTAACAAAAAAATGGCAAATCGTAATTATGACAAAGGTATTAGAACAAACGTCCTTATAATTATAATGGCCTAGCTCAAAATCACCACCCTGCCCCAAAATCACAGCTTTACAGACTACAGTAATAGTAATCAGAAGGTGACATTCTTACTTGCATAGTTTTCAGTTGTAGGATTAACTCAAAGCTAAGTAGTCTCAACCAAGGTGCTAAAATTAATAGCTTAATTTCAGCAGCGACAAAAAATACCCTTCTCTCTGTAGGTCATTCAGGAGATTTTCAACTTACTTAAGACATTCGTAATAATCAAGACTTGTTTGAGCTTCTGTTGATAGAATTGTTTATACAAGACTGATATATATGAGAATGAAGCTTCAGCAGCTTCTAAGAGCCCATTTTTTGTTGGAGCGTTGAAACTTGTTATGTTTACATGTATCTAGAGCAATAACCTGACATGCCTGAAGGAAGAGAGAACTGGTAGATAATTTAGCTGTAACAACTCCACATGCAAGTCAAGAAAAATCACCTCAAAAGACAAGACAAATCAGATAAACAAAACATTTCACAAGCTGAAGAGGTGCCCCCCGTAGGGGGGATGAGCATGAGTGGATGCGTGGGGCACGGGGTTTCTCTGTCACCGTTCCCAGGTCATGTGTCCCTAAAATCCAG
>VYZQ01054992.1:7005-18307 GCA_013400655.1 Mystacornis crossleyi
TTACTTTGCAAATGTTTCAATGCTGACAAAGTAAGGCTTTTTCAGAGACCGAGGCTGCTCTTCAAACTTAAATATGCACTTACTGAGGTCAGGGTGGACAATATCCACTGCTCCCCCTCATTTACCATGCCAATAGTTGGCTTGGTAAGATAATCATCTTTGTAGAAGGCTATCAGGTTGGTTAAGTATGACTTCCCTTTGGACAACCCGTACTACTACTCCTGATCACCTTCCTGTCCTTCATGAACCTGGAAATGGTTTTCGGAATCAATGGTTTTCAGGATCAATTCAATAACAGTGAGGGAAGGCTGCATCCAGATCCAATGGATTTATTTATGTCAAGTTGCTTAAGTATGCCCTAACCTGATCCTCTTCTACCAAGGGTATGCCTTCCTTGTTCTTGCTCTTCCCTCTGGTCTCCAGGTCCTGGGATTTCTGAAGGCTGGTTGTACTAATGAAGACAAAGGAAAGAAAGCAGTCGGTACCTCAGCCTCTTCAATGTCCTGTGACACTGGGCCCCAACCCCACTTAGCAGCAGACCCACATATTCCCTGTCTTCCTTTTGCTGCGTTTGTACTTACAGAAGCCCATTCTGCTGCCTTTCTTCTTGCTTTGTTCCCTCACCAGACTCAACTCCTGTTGAGCTTTGTCTTTCCTAATACTGTCACTGCATGCTCAAGAATCGTTTCTATATTCCTCTCATGTTACCTGTCACTTTTTACCCCTTTTGCATGTTTGCTTTTCATATTTGAGTTTTCCTACGAGCTTCTTGTTTATCCATGCAGGCCTTGTGATATAATTGCTTAACTTCCTGCTCATTGGGATGGACTGCTCTTGAGCTTGGAAGAGATGATGCTTGAATATCAAACAGCCAGCCTAGCCCCCTCTTCCCTCCAAAGCTTTATCCTATGGGATTCTTTCAGGCAGATCCACAAGGAGACCAAAGTCTGCTCCCCTAATGTTCAGGGCTGTGATCTCGCTGTTTGCCTTACTCCCCTCTTTCAGGAGTCTGAACTCCACGGTCAGTGAAGCCAATACAGCCCTCAGACTTTACGTACCTGACAAGCTCTTCCTTATTTGCAAGTATGAGGTCTATCAGATCTTATCACTGATTTCTCTACCACCTCTGTCAGGAAATTTTCATCAGTGCTCTCCAGGAACCTCCTGGATTACTAAATGCCCTGCAGTTATCAGGGTGGTTAAAGTCCACCACAAGGATCAGGGCCTGTCTGTGTGTCTGTGAACATCAAGCTTCTTCCAGCATCATCTTCTGCTTGCCTAAGCAGGCAGCCTGTAGCAGACACCCTCTTCAGTGTCATCCATACTGGTTGGTTGTTTAATCCTCTCCTGTAAGTTCTCAGCTGGCTCCTCATCCATCTTTAGAAAAGCTCCACATACTCTAACTGCTCTCTCCCATTAAGGGTAACTCCACTTCTTTGTCTTCCTATCCAGTCCTTCCTAAAGGGCCTGTATCCTTCCAGTACATTATTGCAGTCATGGGAGCCATCCCACTCTATTGCCATGATTCCAACAAGACCATAGCCCTGCAATCCCATGCATTTCTCTACTTACATTTATTCCCCATGCTGCACACACCCATGTACAGGCACTTCAGAGACACTCTGATGTCATTTCCCAGAGGCAAGCAGGGAATTTTTCCCTAACTGGTGTCTTGTAAGCACTTCCTTGCTTCCTGAAAATGCTTAAGGTCATTTAAAATCTTTATTGTGGTTTTGGTGTTTGCCTTCACTCACACCACTCTCGGCCTTTTGCTAGACAGCTCTGTCCCTCACTCCCTCACAGGCTGCTAGCAATGGCCTTCATTTCACATCAGGCCCGGTTTAAAGCTGTTCTTAGTAAGTCAGACATCCTGCTGGCAAAGATACCTTTGCCTCACTTAGTGAGCTGGATCCCATGTCTCCCAAGCAGGCACTGATCCTCAGACAGGGTCCCAGGGTCAGAGAAACCAAAACCCTTTTGCTGAAACAAACTCCACAGTCAGCACTGCTTGTTTATTCTACAAACATGCTCTAAACATAAGAACTGCTAAAGGTTAAGGGTTTTATGTAAATGTATAAAATTCACTTGAAGTCAGCATTTTAAAGTGCTTCTATAAGTTATAGTAAACATATATCTATATTCTACCGTGTAGAATGTAAGACTTCAGATGCTAACACCTATAATGTGTATGTCCTGCTTAAAAGAACAACCTTATTTAAGTAACAGGTACTCAGCTTATCCAATACCATTTCACCCTCAGAAAGCTTTGGCAAATTTGTCAGGACTGAGTGAAAATTATCAAGGAATTCAAAAGCCAAGGTACTTCATTTCCTTACCCTAATCCTAGGTAAGATAAAATCTATGAGTCTAAAAAACCAATCTGACAGCTTCACAGATTGATTTAATTTACCTGCCTCATCCATACCATAACCTTCTGAACAATATCAGAGATGCTTCTGAAGCATTTGACTAATATGAATAAGACCAGGCTTAGGCTTTATAATTTCATGAAATGACTTGGTTATCTGAATGCTTAATTTTCACTGCAAAAAACATTCATATTTGAATTCAAGTTTCTGTATATTGACTTAAATGCGACCTTATCCAACTCTGAATATACTTGTTTTTAAGCAACTGCTTGCAGTGGTTTTATTCATGATTGCTTATGTTCCTGCTAAAGGTGCACCTCTACCAGGTAAATGCACAGCCTGTGCTGCAGGCTGAGATTCCTTACCGCCTGAAGTGAATTTCAAATGTAAATTAAACTATGCTGTCTGGCTGTTAGTGATCTTTTCTTTTTTGGTTTGTTTTTTTTTAATATAGTGAAAAAAGCAGTAGTAGTAGTAATCACCATCATCATCATCATTATCCAAACAAAAAGCCCACACTTTTACTAGTGATGAATTGCTAGTTCCCTCTTCAATTTTCTGTGAAGCAAATTGGGTTAAGCTGGGCAGCTCAGCAGACACATTTAACTTGTAAATATGTCAAGAAAATACATCAGAGTAAAACTCGCAGAAGAACTTAAGAGGATAACCATACTGTAAGAAGCAGCTGAAGATAACTTTTTAATTTGCCCCTTTTAAAATTTTATCCCATTTGGACAAATGCAGATGTTCGGACATGTATTGCACATTAATGTCATTTGAAACAAGTACCTCACCCAAAGCTCACTGAAGTCCGTGGGAGGCTTTTCATTAACCTTGAAGTGTTTTAGGTGAGGCTTTAAGGCTCTTACTTCAATACCTGCTAACTACAGGCATATCAGCATGGTGACTGACATCCANTGACATCCAGAGGACTACCCCTGTGCCCAAACTGATAATAACTCAAAGCTTAACTGAAGAGCCTCAAACATTACAGTCATAATAATAATAATGGAAATAAATATCAGAAAAGATAATCCAGTCCTATCTCTTATATCTCTTAATTATAAAACTTTTACTAGTCTTAAAGAGAAAGAAGTGAAGACTTTCCCATATATATCTTCAAGTACAGTACAAAGAATGAGAAGCTTGTGGGCAACAGTGAGAGGCTATAAGGCTAAATAAGGATGCAAATTGGGTTACCCAGTGTCTCCTTTCGCTGAATATCAGAATATCATCACCAGATATCACTGAATATCATCACCCAGAGAAAGTTTACTCTAGATATGTAAACCAAGCTGACATTTAGATTACATGAATGAAAATTATAAAAACAGCTTTAAATGAAAAGGGCTAAATAACAGAAATGCAACAACTACATTTTCAACTTCTCTATTGCCTAAAACACCTTCACACTGCCAGTCATATTTCTACAAATCCTGTATGGCCTCTTGCCCATGTGTTCAAGCACACATTGAATAGGATCTTTCAAGGACATCTTTTCACAGACAGCTTTTATTAAGAAACAATATAAACAGCATAATAAAAACTTCATAGCTTGGGAGAGGCTGGGGCAGGAGGGGGAAGATTGCAAAAGGAGAAACAGCAGCACAGTTATCAGTGTGGATATGAGCCAAGAGAGAAAAGGAGGGCTTTGTTGATCAGGTTATTCCTCCTGCCATAAACAAACCTTCTCCAGCCTGCAGAAGTGGAGCAAACGGACTCAGGTGCAGTGGGTCGGTGCAATGAAAAACTGTTCTTTTTCCATTGACCCAAAACCATTTTGTTTCCTTTGTCTAAAAAAGCAATTTAGATTAATCCAAGGTAAAGAATCTTAAAAAATGTATTTTCAGAGTAATTTATAAAACTCCGTATTCTTTTCCAGGAAATGGGAGCAGAGAACCTGTTTATCATACATACTTCTTTGGCCACCACTTTGCTCAAAAAAAAACATTTATGTGTCAGTCTCTTGGTCCCCCAAGTAAATAAATGTCTAAGTGTCCCTTTGAGTTTTTGGTGTATATCTGACAGAAGGTATCAAGGCTTCATCTAGAGTGTCTGCTTTTTGTCTCTCTTCCAAACTCTATTTCCCTGCATATCTGAAAAGTTGCGTAATTGGTGGCAAGTTAGTTAACCATGCAGAGCATCTCCTGTACAGCAGTTTCAAACATGTTTTCATCTGGGCCAAATTTATTACAACTAAGCCGGACCTATGATAAATAGCCAGATCATCAATTCAGCTATTTGGAAAACACAAGATAGCGTGTGCTGTCAGTTTTGCTGCAGCGAGCTGGATGTTCTGTAGGGACATATTTCCTACACAGGCTTTGTAAATTTATGTACTTCTAAATTTTGAGAAGTTTGCCTATGAGAAACTTGCCAGAAGACAATTTTAATGAAAGAAAGCACTGCTTAAAGCACTGTCCTGAATAGAGTTGAATTTTATCATATACTCAGGCACTTCACAAAATCAGAGTACAAATTTCTACAGCTTCCTCAGAAAGCAGCTACCGAAGGGATGAAATATGAAGTGAGAGCAGAAGCACCATGGAAGATGGAGGAAGGGAGGCAGTAGTCACCAGGCCCAGTGCTGCCACTTAGCAGCCTGTATACACAACGGAGGGAAAGACATTTTGGTAATGCATAGCACCAGAGTAGTGCAGCTGTGAGTGCCCTTGGCTTGCTGCCAGAGGAGGCTAGGAAAGCTGAAGTTAGTCTTTGTAAATGCACCCCTGAATATTTGAAATATCAACCTCAGTTAGACCATTAACACTGTTTTGCATGGGCAGAAATACTGAATAGAAGTAATATCTCCCAGCAGGTTAATTAAAGTGTAAGAGCCAAAGCTGATCACATTTTTTCATTTTATGTGTTATACTCAAACATTTGAAATTCTGCAAAACCTGGATAGAAGAATTTTCTTTCACATCAACTTTAGTAATGACTTGGCTAATTAGTAATGACTCAGGCAAGCAGATACCACATACTAAGGAACACGGGAATGAAGAAGGCATGGTAGATCTTGGAGTTCCTTCAACTGAGAAATGACTGTCAACAAAATTTATCAGCTTGTTGTAATTATTATTCCTCTCCCTCTTCCACTCAACTGAATGAATTTATCTGTTGCAGAGAGAGATGTTATTTAAGCTCGTGTTTCCTACTGTTTTGTATGCTTTAAAAATAAGAAGATAGAAAATCTCCTTATTGTCTTCATTCTCTATGCACTGCTTTGGTAAATTCTTTGATACAAAGAAGTAGGAAAGAAAGCTTTAAATTGAAGCATTATCAGATCCAGAAAAGAAATCCAGAGAAGAATCCAGAAAAAAAAGGTCAAACAACTATATGCCAATAATTTATTTCTATAAAAAGCTAATATCCAAAATCTGATTTTTAGGAATGAGTGTGAGCTGCCAGCCAGCAATGCAGTTTTATTCAGCAGGATGCCTAGGCAAATGGTTAACTTTAAGAAAATTCTCAGTTTGATTGATCTGAGAATGTTTCTCTGAGGTCAAAATGGGAATTTAATGTACAGGATTGAAACATGTACTGATTTACAGTCTGAATATGATTTTCAAATCCTTTTGGATCCATTTATTTTCCCTTTAGGGAAATTTTCCCTTTAGGATCCTTTAATAACAGCTGGTACTGTAGTGCAAGACCACAGAGTCAGAATATATGAGCCCTTAACCCTTCACACCTTCATCAGTGATGAGATGCAGTCAGCATCAGCTCAAGTCCCTTGGGCGTTCTGTCATGTTGATTTCTTTTCCTGGTTTAAATCTTTTCTCTTTATGTGGTCATAAAGACAGGCTTGACTATATATGTATAGATATATATCTTTTAATTTCCAGTTCTGTACTAGCCTATCAATGGCAGGGTTTATTGTCAATTTATCACTTCCTTTCTTATTAGCCTTTTTTAATGTTGACGTGAAAGTTGTGAATTACTGTACATAGTAACAATGACACAACCATTTTTTGAAAAAGAAAGCAAAATGGGAATACAGACGTATTTATTAACGTGATATACAAATGTGCCAGTTTATTTAGACTATGCGGAAACTAAATGTTTGTGGCTGATCAAAGTGACGTTTAAGATGCTAAAATAACTGACAAATGAAGTAAATACTGATGTTTATTAAATAGTTACATTTGTCATTTAAGGCTGGAGATTTGACATGAAATGTATGACACATAAATAATAAGATACATCGTAGATCACTCACTGTTCTGTTTTTCTGTCAGTAAAACTTTTCTACCAGTCTGAAAGAATAAAAGGGATCTTCAGGCTTTTGAGACAGGAATCAGCATGTGCTGAAGTGTGGGACGCTTGACAAAACAGCACATAGAAGAAATAAACATCAAACCAGAATGATTGAAAAATCATAGTGAAACACAAAATCTGTCAGCTTATCCTGTAAGGAACTTTAGCATATAGAGGATGAAAAGCCATGCTGGAGCTCTGAAAATGAAAAAGAGGATCAGTACTGTAGCTGGCTGTCGGGAGGGGAAAGTCTTCAGCAGCTTTTGAGACTCAAACTCCAGCATCAAGTCACAAAACCAAAGACAAAAATACTGCTCTCTGTAGATCCGATCTACGCCCTGCAGATGTTAGGTCAGCACTTCAGAGAGACTACTTTTATCTGTCCTCATAACAAATTCTTCAGAGGAGCAATGATTTTGTGTCTGAAATTCTCCAAATGCATTTTGCTGCAGAACAGTCTTTACACTGTGCTCATTTCCACTGTCATTCCAGGCAGCGTGCCCTGTGCTATTTGTGCGACAATGCACTAACCTGCATCCTTAGCAGAGGCTCAGAAACTCTTCTTGCAGGGAAGTGAGAAAACATAGCCTGATCCTAGGACAGCAGTGCAGAGGAAAAACGGCTCCTGAGCCTGACAAGGATGAGCAAAAGGAATGCTCCTGTTTACAGTTAGCTCTGTTTATCAGGTGCTGGTGGGCAAAAAAAACCTGACGTGCATTCTCAGGAGATACTATGACACAGTGTCAGATGGGCTGCATGATTTGAGACTGTATCTCAAGCAGGAGAAATGTTGACATAGGAAAAATTACGTTGCTATCCCATTGGAGACCTTCAAATCTTGGGACACACCTCGTTCTGGTCCCTGAGCAGCAGCAGGCTCCTCTAAAGTTCCCCTACACCTACTCTGTATAAGCACCTAATTCAGCTTAATCAAAAATTTCCAGAAAACTATCTGGAAAGTTTCTCAAATGACTGAATTTTCTTTTTGCACTAAATTGAAAGAAAGTGCTTTAAAAAATGAAAAAAAGGGGGGGAAAAGCCATAAAATTCACAGTGACTTTTTGTAATGGGAAAAACCCACTGTGGCATTCTTAATGAAAAAAATCCATGGCTGTTTTTGTACATTTTATCACGCTGCGAAAATACACATCCTTTGAAATATGAAAATTGTTGCAAAGTGGGAGGGAAATAATTTTGGGAAACCCTTGTCAAATTACTAACAACACATTCCATGGAGAAGCACAAAGAAAAAGGAAATCTCATAAAATACAAAAGGCCAAAGCTCTAAAAGAACCTTCTGTCTCATAATTAATTTTCTACATTCCGTCTCTGTTCTCAAGCACAGAAAACTCCTTTTAAATTAAGTTATCTTCCAGTAGAGAAATACATGGAATTATAATGCACAAGAACACATTGCTACTTTAATATTCTACACTATTTATAAGACAGCACAAGGCACAGCTTTTCACTTTTAAATACTGCCAACCCAAATAATTTTAATTTCTTAGGCATTTATCTATGTCAAATTTAGAACATATTAAATTCACCATAACATCCTGAGATATTTTTGCTTAGAAATATATCAGATCAGATTTCCATTTATGCTGAATTTACATCTATATCCATTTTAAAGACCCTCTTGTCTGCCAGAATGATTTAAAGTGATCTTGCTGAAAGAATGTATGGTCTATACTGCATTTTAAAAATCTGATTATTCAAAAAGACATTCATGATATAGCAAAATACACTGTATGACACAGAACCTCAGCTGGCTGATATTGTTGTAATTTCATTTACAGCAGTCAGGTTACATGGTTTCCCTCAACTGGGATCCAGTCATGAATATTTTGTGTAATTAGAGAATATATATTTTAAGCAGTAACAGAGGTCTATTGTGTATATTTGGCAAATGTTTCCACACTTCTACCAACTGTGGGAACTGTGAGCTTGGAAGCTAAACATACCAATTATACCAAAATATATCCCTATCCTTCTTTTAAATTTTGCAGGTCTTGGTTAAACCATCCATTGTCTTGGAGATTATCCAGGTTTATGCCATTGCATCTGAACACAAAGTATTATGAGGCTATACATAATTTATATAGATCAACACTAATTACGATGAAAAGACTCAAGTAGCTCAATCTTACTTTTTTAATACCAGACCTGAATTTCTCTGTCACCTCTAAGGATGGAATTGCACCTTGTTCAGACAGCAAACAGTCCCATCTCTCTCTAGATTCTGGACACAGGTCTCAAGGAGAACTTACGTGGTTCATAGGCTTGGAACAGATGGATTTCATCCCAGCAATAGTTAACTCATGTCACTGATGGCAGATGAACATGGGGTTTGGATTTTTTAAATTAAAAAGCCTGTGTTATTAAAACCATCTGTAATCATTCAGGACTGAAGGCCCATTTATGTTTTCATTTGCTGTGCTGAAACATCAGTTATCCCATTGTGCTCTGTGGAATTACTGTAGAGTTTTATTCTTGTAAATGAGAACAGAATTTCTTTCTTAATCCTCTCTTTGAAACTAAGTGATTACTGCCCAAATTGCCTCTGTGAATGAGACAACTGTATGTCCCCATTTAAACATATTCTACAGGTTTCACAAAATTCTTTTTTTTTGCACACCTACACTGATTTTACAGGATTTTAACATCGATCAAAAGATGAATTTTAAAAACCAAAAAGTCCTCTTCAAATCAGAATTTCCTAGTTTTATTCTTTGGTGGATATCCTCTGTTATGACAGTGTCCCTGTGGTTCATATTGTTTCTAATGGTCTTAAATAGACACTCCTGAAAACTACTTCTTTGAAAAAAAATCAATAAATAAACCTTTGTGCTAAAGTTCAGAACTGTACAAAGAAAACAGAACAAAAACGCCTGATGAAAACCATAGGTAGTAGCAGGTCTGACTATGTCTTAAAATAAAATTCAGATATAACTTCTGTGAACATTAAAGCAGTAAAAGGGGCAAAAATGAACAGCGCATAATTTCAAAGTGACAACAATCAAAAAATTCCTTGGAAAAGGAAGAAAAACATTACCCTTTTTGTACTTGTTATGTAATTTTGCTTGTCCTTGGACACACTTCATCTGCAGTCACACTTCTTGCAGTTTGGTGTAGAATTTTTTATTACTTCTTTATATTTTTTCATCATCATCACTATTTATTTTTTTAAATGTGATGGGGCTTGCCTGCTTTAAAGAGGTTTTTGAAACATCTGTGTGCATGGTAGACATGGCTATAGTCTCATAATCCTCCTCACGGGAGTGGAAATGACAAAACTGAAAAAAAAACTGCAGGTCCCTTTGGAAGTTCTTATTGAGAAACCCATAGAAGATGGGATTCACACAGGTAGAGATCATGGCAGTGAGGTGGCAAATCAGGAACAACAGGTTGTGGCTGCAGGTAGCAACAGGCAGAATTTCATGATTCCAATCAAACACGATATTGAAGATGGTGAGAGGCAGCCAGCAAACTGCAAATGCGACCACTATTGATATCAGCATGATGTTGATCCTTTTGGTTTCAGAGGATCTGTACTTACTGTCTCTCATCTTGTCCATCATGTTGTTCCTTTTTTTTAACCGTATGTATATCTGCAGGAAATTCAACAAAGAGAAACACATGGGATAAATTAACCTACCACTGTCATCTTTGCAAGGATAAACAAACATCAGATAGAAAGAAGTACATATTGCAAGAGGGTTCTACCTTACCTTCAAGTAGCAAATAAATATAAAGCAAAGCGGTCCGAAATACTGAATCACCAAGAGCGTTGTGGTATAAGAAAGCCTGGCAGTGTCCAAGGGGAACAGGTCCAAGCACACATACTTGTCCTTATATTCATCAAATGTTACATTTCTGAAGGGCTCATCTGTTAATACGTGGTAGATCAGGAAAGGCAGAGAGGAAGCTGTGGCTAAGATCCATATGGCAGCGATCCCCATGTAGGCATGTCTGTTGTTCGGCCTCCAGCCGCGGGGATTGATGATCAGCTGATGGCGCTCAATAGCAATGAGGACTAAAGAAAAGACCGAGACGGTGATAGAGGCACATTGCACAAAGGGGTTCAACTTGCACATGGCCTCCCCAAAAATCCAGTGGTCCATTAAAGTGTACACAAAGGTAAAGGGAAGACACATGATGGTCACTAGGAGATCAGAAAATGACAGGTTGACAATGAGGATGTTGGTAACATTGCGCATCTCCTTTTGTTTCAAAATAATGACAATCAAGGCCAGATTCCCAGAGACACCCAGAATTATCACAGTCCCGTAAGCCAAGGCCAAAGTGAAGACCATGGCCAAAGGCACATGGCAATCTTCGTCCTCAAACTGCAAGATCTGCGAGTTCATCTCCGAAAAATTCAGGTGGCCGGAAATATTTCCCAGTGGGGTGAAAACCGAGGTATTCATGTTGTTTCCAACTCGCCGCCGACCTTCGCCGCCGCCGCGTTCATCCAGACCGCTCCGAGTTCAGAGCGCGCCCGTCAGCCCCGCAGCGCACCCCGGGCCGAGCCCGCTCCTCAGTGCCGCATCTCCCTCGCACCACCTGGGGAGAAGGGAAGCAGCAGGGCCGGTCACCGCCGGGCGCGGCGCCTGCCCCGGGCGGAGCCGCGACCCACCCGTGTCCCGCGGCAGCGGAGCCGCCCCGCGCCC
>VYZQ01054993.1:0-10397 GCA_013400655.1 Mystacornis crossleyi
TTGTCCTGTCGCAACAGGCCCTGATAAAATGCCTTTCCTTTTCAAATTTTTAAGTCCCCATCTAAGGGAGAACAGACCTCCCAGGCAGCTGGAGATGCTGGTAGATGTTGCCCAACATCATTCAACACATCAGGAACAGCAGAACCTGCACCCGGGCAAACTCTGAGGATTAACCCCTGGTGAACCTGCACAGAAGGGTAGTGAGACTCCATTTTGGCTTAGACCTGCCATAGTAAAGCTTGGCTTAAATTGTTTAGGAATTGTTCTATGATAAAATGAAGCAAAATCTGTCAGAAGCAGGTGCATTTATGCACAGCAACTCCGAGCAGGAAAACAACAGGGCATGAGCAGAGCCAGTCTCACCAGTTATATTGGAATGTAAACGTGGTCTCTACAGGGCATGGTTGAAATCCCCAGCCTGAGGGCACAGGAGAAGATCCTAAGGGTGTTGTAGCTGGATCTCCTCCCCAGAGTCAGCTCCCCCTTAGAACAGGGTCCCAAGGTAGCCCCCTGAGCACTGCCCTCTCCCTTGGGTGCTGGCTGAGGCCATCTGTCCCTGCTGTGTGACAGCTCAGCAATCACCCTGAATCAGGAGCAAACCAGCCACCCCCAGACTGAAATGAGCCTCACCTTGTTCTCACAGACCTATTCCACCATTCCTCATTTACAAAAAAAACCTCTCACTCCTTTTTGTTCTTTCACATGGGCCAGCAAGCACGAGCACCCCGCTGAAAGGGGTCTCTTTCCTGTTAGGAGCTGTATTTATTTGTTGTGCTGGGTGCATTTGGTGTGTGTGTCGCTGATAAAACACAGGCTGCGGTTTAACAAATCAGTGCACCAGCCCTGTTCGCAGCCCCTCCGAGCAAAGGGCTGCTGGATGCTGGGTGTTTCCTTATCTAATCTTTCACACTTCAGCATTTCTTCATGTAAAGCGTTGATAATTAAAAATGCAGAAGGGGATGATCATGAGGAGAGATTAAAGACCTTGAACAAAACAGTTGAAACAATAATAGCATTACGTTACAGGGAACAATGTCTTCTATTAACGGACTGCTGTGCAACAGGGCTGAGGGATCCCAGGCTGCAGCTCAAAATCCCTCTGCATTAGGTGACAAGAGCTGCTATAAAAAGCAGACAAACTCCCTACAGGATGCAAAAGGCAGCCCAGCAGCTGTTTACATCTCCAATTTCTCTGACACAGATCCTTAATTTCTCCTTAGTTTTTTGCTGATTCCAAAGGATGATAAAAAGCTGCCTGAATCAAGATGTGAGGTGCTCTATTCGTCGAGCTAGTCTGCATTTTACAAAAAAGATATTTGCGTCAGATGGTACATCAGTTAAAAACAACTGGGAAATATCAAGGAATCATAAGTACCTCTCCCACAGGTTCACATATCTTGAATACAGAAATGACTCTCACTAAGCAATGAGTCTCATTTTTGCCCTTGGAAAAATACACAATTCCTTCTGCTTTGATAGGGGTTTTGTTTTGGAAAGTTGTCTTATTTGACACTGCTCAGTGTTTGTGTCCAAGAAGGCAGACCCAAAACCTCTGCTTTGCAGCTGGAGTAGGATGGGATATGAGATAGTTCTTGTGGGATTTTTTCTTAGGATTCTGTGCTGGCTTTGGCTGAGGTGGAGTTAATTTTATTCGCAGGAGCTGGTATGGAGCTCTGCTTTGTATTGTGCTGAAAACTGTGTTGATAATACAGAGCCTCATCCTTCATAAAAACAGGAAAACCTTGGACTGCAAATGAAAGATAAGCAGCAAGGAATCCAGACTTTCAGCGATGAGTTCTGTGAAAAAAAAACCCACAGGCTTTCTTCATTAGGGCTCAAGAAGCACCAGGGCTGCCTTAAGAGAAAAGATTGCTGCTACTGCACACAGAGACCCAAGAGCATCCTGCACAAAAGGTTGGTTACTGTGGACTGAAGAGAGAGATGGAATTCAAAGCCTGCGTGGATATCACAGCTCTTCTGCAAGACAGAGGAAGTGAGTGGTTTCAGATGCAGTTCAGCGTAAAGGTCTGGCCATCCACAGCCGTTTTGCTGCACAGCTAAGCATGAGAGGGGTCTGGTTTCCATTTCTTCCTTTTAGCCACGATACAGCAAAATCAGTTCACTTAAACCACTGGTGGGGAATCCCTGTAGAAGAGCCCAAGCCTGTCTTAAACTAAGCACCCATTAGCCAAAAATCCCATCTAGCATTCCTCACCAGCATAGCTGCAATCACTTTAGAAAGGAGAAAAAGTAGCAGACACTATTTATTTGTCATTTATTATTATGAACACAATTCCTCAACACAATTACACTCCTGGTAAAGAAATGCTTCTTAATGTCCAGTCTAAACTTCCCCTGGTTGAACCATTCCCACATGTCCTATCACTGGATACCAGGGAGAAGAGCTCAGCACCTCCCTCTCCGTGTCCCAGGAGTCAGACACAAGCCCAGCATCCTTAGCCATTCTTCCCAAGATATGCCTTCCAGCTCCGTTACCCTCCTCTGGATGCATTCAAGGACCTTCAGGAGGAGCAGGACAGCTCAAAAAAAAAAAAAAATAATAATGAAAGAAAGGAGTCAGCCTGGACAGTTTATAAACTGAGACTAAAGACTCACAGCAAATATGGTCAAGGGAATGTAGAGCATGACCTGGAGGCCAGATGACTGAGATGTAACAAACAATGAGGAATTCTACAAATAAAAAACCCTCAGCGTTAGGATGCATTAATTTGTTCAGCTAATCCCTCCGATTCTACTTGCGCTAACAAATTTAATCCCTAAACCAGAATTTGAGATGCAGGCATGGCAAGGAAAAGGCACATCAGCAGAGGTGAAAAGGATCAGAAGCAGCATTTTTTCCACTATAACCTCTCCTGTTTTACAGCTCTACCTGATCAGAGCCCATGATCACACACGGGATAACCTTCAGCACCTGGGTTTGTGGGTTGTAGGTGGTCCTACAAGACATGCTGTCCATCACTATATCAGTCATGGCTCTCTTTATTTTTCTCATGCTTGTATTCCAGATCAGGCTTTCTCAGCAAAGCTGCTGTTCAGTCTCAAGGAGGGTTAAATGGTTTTCCAGCTGATCCTTGGCCACAGCTTCTCTGCACTCCACTCAAACAAGGGCCAAATCCGAGCCTGGCTCTGCGCCGTCTGCTTTCAGTATTACCCGATGAGTTCCTCTTGTCTGGAAAACCCTTCAGATTTATCTCCCACTCCTCCCATGCAGAGATAAGAGCCAAATCCCAAGCACCTTCGCTGAACATGTGCGGTTCAGATGGTCGGGGAGCACAGCAGGGCTCCGTTTCCATGTGCAGACTTACAAGACCCAAAGTCATCCGTAGCTTCCTGCTTGTTACACACCCCAGCCTGCTCCAGATATGTCACTGAGGGACCCAACGAGGCCTCATTTTGTACTAATTAAGCTTTGTCACTGCAGTCCCTGCACAGTGATGCATGCTGGTGTGGGGCTCTCAGGGGAAGACCACGAGATTCCACCTACATCTGCGCCTTCCAGATTTTCCCTCCCGGCACAGCAAATTTGGCAAAAACATTTCGATTTCTACTCAAGTGGGCTGCGAAAAACGAAGATTCTCATCTGCGAGCAGGTCTCCAAAGATTTCTGCAAAGGATGCAAGCACGGCTCCCACGGCCACACCAGCCCCAAGGCTCCCATCCCAGAGGGCATCCTCAGGCTGGAAGCATTCCATGGCCTTAGCAGAGCAGGAGGGATTAAATCAGGATGGCTGACTGACAGAAATGATAAAACCAGATTAGGGGATCTAATCTTGAGGCAGAGGGAGCAACTGATGGGAAGGCCAGCTGTGAAAATCGCTTTCATTTACACAAGGGACGAGAACGGGCCAAAAATGCTACTGTAGGATGATGTCTGGTATCACATCAGCGGGTTAGAAAATATTTGCAGAATTATTCCAATATAGAATTTCTCAAATCAATCAGTAAATTCCTGACACAGCACACGCTGAAGTCCATGGGAAAAGCCAACTTCATTCAGCAGACGCTGGGGAAAAAAAGTGGAAAATTATCCTTATGCACAAACTTGTAACAGGACACAAGTTAAATGATACCCCTGCTTATAAAAGCAGCCATAGTGAGACTGTAAAATTAAATTGATGCACAAACACACAACACAACATAAGCAAAATACAGTATCCCTGACTATCTAGCACTACTGCTGCACACATCTAGTTAGGGTTGAGGCTGCTGCTTAGGAACACAAAGCAGGGACAAAAGATTGTTATTTCTCATGGAAGAGGTTTCGGGTTGTTTGTTTCTAACATGGATGGTTAAATTTTGGTTTATTTTCCCAATACACTGCTGAGTTAGTAAAGAAAGCATCGGATAGAGGTTAACTCGGAAGCCTGGGAAACAGGGAGGACACGCTTTAATATGTGTGGTTTGTGGTTTATCTTCTGACTGGTAAAATAAGAGTTATGTCCTTTTGGTGAGGAGACTTTGGCCCTTTGGCCCTTTGGCCCTAACTCTTCATGATTTTTCCATGGCAGTGGGACACACGGGTGGGAGGGGAATTTCCCTTAGGAATGCTGCAAGCTGGTGTTTGCACACCCATTTTAGAGGGTTTTGTGCATGTCAGGTTGCTGTGCTGTGAAGTGCTCCCGAACTTTAGCTGATGGATCATCACTGCCCATGGAAGAGGTCTCACCTCCCTCTGGAAGCACCGGAATTCCGGGCTCCATTGACACCAGGGAAAGCCTGGGTGCACAAAATTCCTGCGGAGCAGCCGAGGGACAACAACTTCTTGGACAATGGCAACTTGTGCTACAGCCTTTAGCAATTATTTCTCATCAGAGCTTCTGGATAATTAAGGCTCCTCTCCAAACGAGTGTGGCAGCTCTCATGCGTTCCCCACTGCGGCCGAGCCGAGCTCAGTGACCCACATAGACGATGCTGCTGCAGCCTTGGATGAACCTCCAGCTCAGATCCACTCTGAAATGCCAGTCATGGAATCCAAACCTGTTTTGTGGGAGCCTTTGCACGACCATTACAGACATGGAACTTCTCATCCTCAAAGGTGATCCTACCGGGATTGATGTGCAATGAGGGGAACACACACTTTTCCTAGCTGTCAACAAAAATTGGAATTTCTGGGTGTACATCCTGATGCAAAGGCATTGATGGCCCTTTTGGCTAATTTTCCATGTCTAGGAGGCTCTGCAATTTATCTCTGATATGGCTGGGATTCAGGCTGATGCAACGTAAGTGGAAAATCTCTACTTCTCTTGCAAATAAACTTGCAAACAAAACGAGCCATCCTGTTGCCATGCCGTCCTAATTCATATGGCAAGATTTGCTCTCAGTTCCACCTCTCCTTGCTGTGCACAGGTCTAGGAATATATGAGAGACCATTCAGTGAATGTCTGCAACTTACACCCACTCCATCTTCATGCCACTGCAACCTACACACAGCTAGATTCCACTCCCCAGACACATTTTCTTGATTCATGTTCAAAATCTGAGTGAGTGAGATTTTACATTTGTCCAGACTTTTTTCCTTGCCTTGCTGGCTGTCACACGACTGGAATACAGATGCACAAAATGTTTGGGAAGGCCCTGATGAGCCCACGGCCACACTGTGGGCCCCTTCCCTCCTGGAAGGTGATCCCTCTGTCACTGACTGTGGATATCCAAAGTTACTCAGGGTGCTCTCTCAAAAGCATAGTCAGGGGGTGAGGGGGAGGGGGAGAAACTTCTGATGGCAGAAATGGATTTTTAATTTGATTTTTAATCAACCATCTTGCTAATTCTACTGTGGTTTCCCACATCTCCTACCAAAACTCATTCCCATGATGGAACCTAAAATGCTTTTCTTAAAACCTGTAAGATATTCCTATGCATGGAATCGTCTCAATCTTTTTTCCCCAGTAGTTGATTTATTAAAAATACTTAATCTCAACTGGACCAGTTCCTCAAGAGCTCACCCCAATGGCTTCTGAAGGAAGGGGAAGCTTTCATAAAATATCAGAGACAGAATTGCACAGCCATAACAGCGAGGAAAGCATCAAATCTAGGGACATAATCACATCGAGTTCCTGATGATCCTTATAACGTGGGAGATTATTTAAAGTCATACATCTTCCATATTTTTTTTTCAATTTAATAATATTTGAAAGAAGCCACTCAAGCCTCTCCAACCAAGATTTCTGATGCAAGAACTCCCCACCGCAGACCAAAAATAGCAGAATTATGAGCGCTAAAAGTGTCTAGCAAGGCTTTTAATTTTAATTCATATTTGAGAAAGGTCTCTAGCAGCTGGAGAAAGTAAGTGCTGTATTCATAAAACCCTTGGCTATTTGCCACACAAATGGTGCTTTTATTGAGCGGGGGGCACTGGGGTGGGGGGAAGGGGGAATGTGCCTATTCCACATCAGGAATGTGTTTCTCCGATTCATAAATCCTCCTCCTCTCCCCCAGCTGACTAAAGGAAACCTTTCTCAGTTTGCCACCGTGATGAGAGAGGGTGAGAGCGATTCCCTGAGAGTGCCAGGGCCAGGGAGAGAGAGGCATTTCAGTTAAAACAGCACAGTTATTAAAAACACACACACAAACAGGACTATGTGCTG
Source organism: Mystacornis crossleyi (assembly GCA_013400655.1). Taxonomy (NCBI): domain Eukaryota; kingdom Metazoa; phylum Chordata; class Aves; order Passeriformes; family Timaliidae; genus Mystacornis; species Mystacornis crossleyi. Next base: position 6,606 of record VYZQ01054993.1, read on the forward strand.
CAGCCCGGCCCAGGGACAACAGTGGGGACAAATCTGTCAAAGGTACAGCCAACCCATCATACTCACAGCCTGCCACCGAGTGTAATGCCCTGCCAGAAATACAGACGTTTTTCAGAGCAGGTCTGAGCGTTTCCAGCCTAAAATGCCCTCTCAGACACAGGCGGGGAGAAGGAATGAGTTATGAGGATGGGGAACTGAAACACAGACAGATTGAGGGCTAAGTAAAAATAATATAATACCTAGGTTTACTTTAAAAATGATGATTGAAGGTGATATGTTGACACAACTGGAAATGGGAACTAGAATTCCTGATTTCCCCCAGGTAAAGCTTTGTCCTGAACTGCAGGTATCACAAGGCACTAAAGATGCTCCTAAAATGCACAGGAATATCAGCTCCAAGGGCTGTTCTGGGCTTCGTGACTTCACAGCTCAGCCCTGTTAAAAGTGGAGCAGTTTGGGTTAATAAGAAAGGTCTAACTTCTGGCAGATTCCCAGGTGGGGAGCTTGAAAGCAAAAATAAAATAAAAGCCACTTAAACATTAGGGCTTGGCAGCAGCCAAGTGGAAGGTTCGCATGGGGATTTTTCGACTTCAGCTCAGCTCCATCTCTCCTACTTTGGGCACTCCAACCCTTAACTGCACGTAACCCTTGACAGCTTGCCCAGCATCCCACAGGGGCTGAACCCACATCCTGAGGTCCTGGCTGAGACATGAACCAGGCACTGGACGTGCAGGGACTGAGCTCGCAGCATCCCTCCACCCCAGGCAGGAACATCTGCACTCCACAGCCCTGTCCAAATAACAGATTCTGACACTTCAGTAAGCCTCACCTCAAGTATGTCTTCGTTTCGTGCCATCTGCGTGTGGTTTAATTTTAGCCCTCTTCTTGTCCTGACCATTGTGGATGTGGAGAACATGCTGTTCCTCCCTGTTGCTGCAGTGCTCTGATACAGAAAATGCTTCAGACGGGGCAAGGAAAGACCAGACTGGGGCTACAAGGTCACGGATCTTTAAACAGCATTTCATATCAAGGGCAGAAAAGTCTGGATCTGTGCAGAGGCAGCAGACCAAAGCCTAAACTCTTCCTCAGTCTGCCCCTGGGATAGATGCTCATGGGTGCAAAGCGAAGGGTGAAGATAAACTTCAGACTCCTTCTCACCAGCACGAGCTTTCCCAGTGGAGCTGGGATTATCTCACAGTTTATGCCTCTAAAAGAAAACATACTTGGAAAGGCACTGAAAAAAATGCTACAAGCAGCTCACAGAGTCACTGATTTTGCCTTCACCCTGCTACAAGTTGTCTTCCAGGATTTGCTGCTGAGGCTACGAAGTTTCTGTAGGAACTGTACCGAGCACAACTTGTAAAGAAAAGGAGGGTAAGACTGCATGAAAATAAAAAAAAAAATACACTCTGACCTTTCCATATAGCTCACCTCACACCCATATTCGGCTTCATATTTGTGGACAAAGCCTAAAAGATTGACTCCATGAGTGCACAAAAAGGACTAGTGCATAGAGAATCATAGAATTGTTAAGGTTGGAAAAGACCTCTAGGATCATAGAGTCCAACCACAACTATCTGCTTTAAAAATAACCTCCCAACCAAACCCTCACACTAGTCACAGAGCATATAAAAAGATAACAGGAATTCATTACTGTTAAATTCTAATGGGTTGAGGAATCCAATTACTCATTTGTGCCCTTAATAAAATCTAATTCAGAAGCCTCATTCTCATGTAGGAGTAATCCTCTCAGAAATAATGTGCTTCTCTAGGTGCTGGTTAGTGCTGTGCACCCAGTGCTTGCACAGGCAGGCAGTCTCTCCTCAGCACCCTCCTCATGAAATGGATGTTTATCACGTGCATGCTTAAAATGTTCTATTTTCCACACGAGAAATACCACACTCCTTCCCCGCTCTCATTCAGAGTTTGCAGCTCACATCCCCACCTGAGCATCACATACTGCCACGCAGATTTTCACCCATAAGAGGCCATAATGGCCTCTGGACCCACACCCATTACATTTTTGGAATAATACTGCTTGTTGTTCCATTACATTATGCTCACAAGACTGTATTTGAATAACTAATAATTTTAATAACCCCCAGAAAAGTTAATTTCCAACACTGTAGCACAAATGGTTCAACATCTGTTCTTGGCCGCTACGTGGGGTTTGATAAATGACATCACTTACACAATATAAATGGGAATTGCTTGGTTACAAATCTAATGTGCATAAGCTGCCTCTGATGCATGCAGTTTCTCCAGCATTCAAAAAAACCCATTTCACGTGTCACGGTTTACCCGCTGCTGCGTTACCTCATTAACTATCTCCTCCCAAAACAGACTGGGAATGCAAATCCTGCTGAAAATCCACAGATTGAGGGCACTGACAAGGGTTGGATAGCACAACCCAGAGGTTGCGCTTTTGTGTTAACAGATGTACAGCATCCCTGGCATTTTTTTGGTCACACTGAACTGGAAAAATCCAGCATCCAAATGTGGTGAAAGGGGCAGGGTGCTGAGGCGGGAGGCTGGACACAGCTTGAGACGCTCAGCTGCAAACCCTTCTGGGGTTCACCATGGTGACCGAAGCCAGGGTGGCAACAGGCAGCACCCAGCTTTTCCTTGGTGCCCTCCCAGCCCTTCAGCGTCCTGCTGCTTAGCCCTGCATTTCCAAAAAAAATCCCCTTGAATGTCCAGTGAAGGCAGCTTGGTGCCTGAGAGGAGCACCAGCAAAATGTGAGCACGTGGCAAAGCCTCTGTGGGAGCTGCAAGGGACCTGTGGTTCTGCCCAGGACTCCTGCATCCCACAAAAGGGGGCAAAAATATTGCACATTTTAGCACTCAGACAGAATTTCTCCTGTAAATCCAGCCCTGGCAGCACCCCAGGGAGAGTGAAGGTATTCCATGGCGGCTTTCCCCGTGCCATCGCACAGTCCCTGTCTGTGAGGAGGGTGGACGTGCAGCCAGCTTGGATTGGGGGGGTCCTGGCTGGCACTGGGGTGTAACAAGAGGCACAGGCAGCAAAGCAAGAGAGAACAAGCCCTGGCAGGATGTATTTAAAAAGCCCAAACCCAGAAAAAAACAACTTCTAACTCACAGTGTCTGAAAAAACAAGGGGCAACTGGCCACAAAGGAACCAGGGGCATGTGAGGATGCTCTCCCCTAAAGAGAGACGTATATCCTGCTGCTCAGGCAAGGGATTTCTCAATGAGCTGGGAAAAAGGAAATAGGAAAAGAAAAAATTCTTGGAGACTGCAAACACCCAGCCTCCAGCTGGACTGAACAACACACAGTCTACATTTGATTTGTGTTTTAAATAAGCTGCAACGCTACTACACAAAACAGATCGTTCTGAGACGAATGTAAACGGGGAGAAGAGATTTCTACCCTGCTTCATTTTGTGTGATCCGCACCAAAAATAAAAACGCTGCTTTGCCAGACACTGGAGTCTCCATCTCCTAGCAACACGCCCCACCCAGCCTTTTCCTCGAGACCCTTCAGCTCCTGCCTGCCAGCACAGCTTCCTTCCCCTGTGCCTGCAAATGAGGTACCCATGATACAGATACACATATATGTGCATTCTGAAAAACCAGAGGGAAATGAAGTAAACGTTCTCAAGCCTGAGCCCTGGCACTGATTTCCAGGAGCATCCCAGGCTCTGCTCTCAGCTCTCACCAACAATGGGGAGGTTGGAAGGCATTCACCCACCTGGGGACATCCCTCCCCACAAAGGGCTTTCTGTGACTCTCCTGTAAACCTTAAGCCCCCCCCCCCCCCCACCCCCACACC